>PVKC010040873.1:0-12250 GCA_004027635.1 Crocidura indochinensis | reverse complement strand
GATCGAACCGTGGTCCGTCCTAGGTTAGCACAAGGCAAGGCAGGCACCTTAACTCCAGCACCACCGCCCGGCCCCCAGAGACCATTTTCTTTAGTGGTCCTCAAACTACGGCCCGTGAGCCATATACTGTATTTGTTCCCATTTTGTTTCTTCACTTCAAAATAAGATATATGCAGTATGCATTCATAGATTTTGTTTTTACTATAGTCCGGCCTCCAACGATCTGAGGGACAGTGTACTGGCCCCCTGTTTAAAAAGTTTGAGGACTCCTGTATTAGACCATATTTAAATAACTGATGTATTATTTTCCTAGAAAATAAAGATATTTTCCTGTTTATGGCCATAATGTTCTGTTTCTTCGCATGGATATTTTTAAAAACAATAATTTTTAAATAATATAATATTTTTGGAACCCTGAATATCAGATTTTCCTCTCCGTAGGATTTTTTTCTTCTTCTTTTTTTTTTTCTGGTTTTTCCGCCACAACTGGTGATGCTCAGAAGTTACTCTTGGCTATGTGCTTAGAAATCGCTCCTGGCTTGGGATGCCTGGAGATCAAATCGCGGTCCATCCTAGGCTAGCGTGCACAAGGCAGATGTCTTACAGATTGCACCTCCATTCCAGCCCCATTTGTTCTTGTTTATTATACTTTCTTGATTTAATGGCCTTGTGAATTATTTTTAAAATATATAATTTGCTTCATATATATACCTAGCCCACATATTAAGCTTAAATACCTGATATATTTATTCTGAACATTTTGTTAGTTATTCTATGGAAAAGAGGATGTAAAGAGATCCTTGTCACACTGTATACTGCCTGATGTCATTAAAATCACTTGAATATTGAGTTAAAAAATCAAGTTAAGGGGCCAGAGAGGTGGCACTAGAGGTAAGGCATCTGCCTTGCAAGTGCTAGCCTAAGAAATACCTTGGTTCAATCCCCCAGGGTCTCATATGATCCCCCAAGTCAGGGCGATTTCTGAGCAAATGGCCAGGAGTAACCCCTGAGTGTCAAATGGTGTGGCCCCAAAACAAGCAAACAAACAAAAAAATCAAGATAAAAGTCACTGTCATGCTTAACTGAAAAATCATGTATCATCTAGATATGTGCTCAGCCTAAACATATCACTGAAATATCTTGATGATTTGAGGCATTAGCCAAATTACGTCTTCCTAAGAATTTTTCTGATAGTTAAATATAACATTCATCAAAATATGTGTATGAAGCACTTGACATTTGAAGTCAGTTTATTCTGCTGTCAGTCTTGAATCTGTTCCTTAATTACATAACCTTAGCCAAGTAGTGATAATATGAGTTTATTTTATATTTATTTTAAAATGCAACCGAGCTAGTTAAAGTGTTATTTATAGTTCATCTTATATAGTAAATGCTCAAGAAATGTTGATTTCTGTCTTTTCTAATGATTAATAAAGCTGTTATCAATAAAGCTGAATGTTTATCTGACATGACTCCTCAATAGTCATATCCATAATGAAAATTAAAGCAAAACTCTTTCACTCATACTAACGTGGCTTTCTCTGCAATTCTAGGCACAGTTGTGGTTCAACAATTGATGTCAATGATGATTAGTAAACACGATCGCCTCTTTCCCAAAGATGTAGAACTTCAAAGCAAACCCCAAGATGGAATGACCACCAATAACAATGAAACTCAGAAGAAAGCTACCATGGGTCAGATACAAAACAAAGAGAACAATAATACTAAAGATAGTCCCGGCAGACAATGTTCTTGGGACAAGTCAGAGTCCCCCCAAAGAAGCAATGTGGATAATGGGTCACCCACAGCTCTCTCAGGCACCAAAACCAGTAGTCCAAGGAACAGTGTTCATAAGCTGGATGTCTCTAGGAGCCCGCCTCTCATGGTGAAAAAGAATCCAGCCTTCAATAAGGGCAGCGGAATAGTCACCAATGGGTCTTTCAGCAGCAGTAACACAGAGGGACTTGAGAAAGCTCAGACTACTCCCAATGGGAGCTTACAAGCCAGGAGAGCCTCTTCCCTGAAGGGACCTGGTACTAAAATGGGCACACACAGTGTGCAAAATGGGACCATGCGCATGGGCATTCTGAGCAGCGACACCCTTGGGTCTTCCATGAATGGCCGTAGCATGAGTTGGCTGCCCAATGGCTACGTGACCCTGAGGGACACCAAGCAGAAGGAGCAAGCAGGAGAGTCAGGCCAGCACAACAGACTATCTACTTATGACAATGTCCATCAGCAGTTCTCTATGATGAACCTTGATGACAAGCACAGTGTGGACAGTGCCACCTGGTCCACATCCTCCTGTGAAATCTCCCTTCCTGAGAACTCCAACTCTTGCCGGTCCTCTACTACAACCTGCCCAGAACCAGACTTTTATCCAGGCAATTTTGAGGACCCTGTTTTGGATGGGCCTTCTCAGGATGACCTTTCTCACCCTGGGGACTATGAAAATAAAAGTGACCGGAGGAGTGTGGGAGGTCGAAGTAGTCGTGCCACAAGCAGCAGTGACAACAGTGATACATTTGTTGGCAACAATACCAACAACCACAGTGCACTGCACAGTCTAGTTTCCAGCTTAAAACAAGAAATGACCAAACAGAAGATAGAATATGAATCTAGGATAAAAAGGTGAGGTTATAGCTGGGTCTCATGATTACCAGAGAGGGTGATTCGACCACTAACTGGGAAAACTCGTGGAGAAGATTAAATAGGCTGAGTAGGGGCTGGTAAACTTGTAAGGGTTTAACACACTTGACTTTAATGCAGCCAAGCTCTGTTTAATTCCCAGCACTGCTTATAATCCCCTGAACACTAGGAGTGATCCCTACTGGTTGAAGTAAGAGATAACAGGAATACAAGTTCTTCTTCCAAGCTTTTTGAGCTGTAAGATTAGGGAAAATTTTTAAAATCACAGTGTATTGAAGTTTTCTAATGTGCACATAATACACTAGTAAATTTACTCACAACACTCAAAAAATCATGAAGCTTTATAGTATGTGTCTGACTCAAAACCTCTTTATATGTTCTTTTATCTAGGGAGTCAAATGAAAATTCTGCATTAGGTTTAAGATAAGTAAGGTAGTAAAATAAAAGGTTTGGTGAAAAGCAGGATGTTATTCTCTGGAATTTTCTTGGGTTTATTCTTGGTTTAAACTCATCCTGTTATTTACGTCTTGTCCCTATATTAAGTGAGCCTTCTTAATCCATTCTCCATTTCTTTCTCTTTATTTTACTTATTTCTATTAATTTTTTTCAGGTAGTATTTTTTTTTGTTTAGTAATCTTCTCTTCCTTTGATTTAATTGTTACTTCCCATAAGTAGTTATTACAGTTCTTTCTTCATGAAGACAGGTGACATCCCAAGGTCTCTATTTCAAATTCACCTCCACTTATATTTATATATAAGAGATAGAATACAATATTCTAAATTTGTATTTCCCTGGAATTCTAACACCTAAAGAATTTTTACAATCTTCTTTAATCTTTACTATCTGTTGTTTAAAATCACATTTTTCTTTTTTTTTGTTTTTTTTTTGGGGGGGGCCACACCTGGTGGCGCTCAGGGGTTACTCCTGGCTATTCGCTCAGAAGTCGCTCCTGGCAGGCATGGGGGACCATATGGGGAACCGGGGGATAGAACCGTGGTCCGTCCTAGGATAGCGCAGGCATCTTAGCTCCAGCGCCACCGCCAGGACCCCTAAAATCACATTTTTCAACATTAGTGAGTGTTTGCAGTGGTAGGAGACTCCTATTGTGTTCATTCACCTAAGTTATTAGATTTTAAAATTTTAGCCATATGCAAGGCAAGATGTATTCTTATAATAAACCAGTTCTTACCCTTCCTTGAACAATAAATTAAAAATTAACTCAAATTCAATAAATTATTTCCTTTAGACCATAAAGATTCTGAAGTTCATTAAGTTTCAAGGATGTTGTTTAAAATTATATAATTCTCCATAGGAAGATAGCTAAAAATTGATAATGAGGGGGCCGGGTGGTGGCGCTAGAGGTAAGGTGCCTGCCTTGCCTACGCTAGCCGAGGCTGGACCACGGTTCGAACCCCCGGTTTCCCATATGGTCCCCCAAGCCAGGAGCGACTTCTGAGCACATAGCTAGGAGTAACCCCTGAGCGTCACCGGGTGTGGCCCAAAAACCAAAGAAAAGAATTAACAACCCATGCTCTTTATTGATAAAACCAAATAGCTATTAAAAAAAAAAAACACTAGTTATTTCTACTGTTCACTGCATCTAACTTTCCATGCTCTATGAAATTTCCTTTGGCCTCTCTAGGTTGACATTAATTAATATACTATCGAATGACAGGTAAGTACATCTTAGGGGTTCTTCACGTCTTCTTAATATGTTGTAAATTAGTTTTAAAATCAAAATAAACAATACCTCTTAATATCTTGTCCCCTACTTCACTGATTTAAAAGAAATCATTCCAATTTCCTACAACTTCAGAGATGGTATTTGCAGGACTGGGGAGATAGCACAGCGGTAAGGCATTTGCCTTGCACAAAGTTGACCCAGGACAGATGGTGGTTGAAATCCCAGCAACCTGTATGATCCCCATGCCTGCCAGGAGCGATTTCTGAGTGCAGAGACAGGAGTAACCCCTGAACACAGCCAAGTGTGACCCAAAAACAAAACAAACAAGCAAACAAAATGTATCCTGTGAATTTCAAATGAGTAAAACTGTTTTTTATCTCTTATTCCTTCCTTTCCCATTTGCAGCCTAGAACAGAGAAACTTGACTTTAGAAACAGAAATGATGACCCTTCATGATGAACTGGATCAAGAAAGAAAAAAGTTTACTATGGTAGAAATAAAGATGCGAAATGCCGAGAGAGCAAAAGAAGATGCAGAGAAAAGAAATGATATGCTTCAGAAAGAAATGGAACAGTTCTTTTCCACCTTTGGGGAGTTGACAGTGGAACCTAGGAGAACCGAGAGAGGAAACACTATATGGATTCAATGAGCCTGCATTCTGCTTTCTCTGATGGTGTCTGGGATGGACTGTGGGGGTCCTGGTGGGAGCATATGGGATCAGGTGGCAGGTTGCTTGGTTGTGCAGTACTCTCACTGGTGAAGGAATATCACATATAGACATCACCCATCCATATCTGCAATGTGTACCAAAGTTATATCATGCCTCATAAAGCTACTGTCAAGTGTTACAACTGGATATGTGTATATAGAGTAGTTTTTAAAAGTAAACTAAAAATGAAAAGCATAGCTCAAGAATTATTTTATTGCAAGTCTTGTATGTAAAATGTTAAATCAATATGTTGCAATTTAGCTTGCTTTTAAGCTTCACTTCTTGCACTTAACATAACATAAGCTATTTTTGGCATTGTGTTATCATCAGCTTATTTTATAGATCAATATTTTTATTTCCCCTTTTGTTGAGGAAATGAAGATAAGCAGATATATAAATATATGCATATATCAGATGAGTTATTAAAATCAAAATAATACTTTGTGATTGTGCTATTTGTACCAATAGACTTTGCCATGACCAAAAAGAGAAATGTAAATAATTTTATAAAACAGAGCAGAATTCCCAAGAGCCTTTGAATTGTTCTTAAGTTCTTTCCTTGATATATCTCAGTTTTCTTTGCCAGATGATTTGAGTCAAGACATTTGGGATTGTGTTTAAAAATCCCCTTCTCAATGCACTTTGCCTGTTCCATAAAGAAATGTCTCCTATGTCGAAGGCACCAGAAGGAACAAAAATGGTATATGAAAAGAGATTGTATTAGTCATGCCTTGGATTTTTATGATATTCTGGAATGAATCTCTGTAACTGCTGATGTTTCATAGAAAAATTTCTCACAAATTTGAAGCTGAATAGCAATGCTTCCTAAATGCTATCCATGTGGACACTTATCCCTAAGTAAACCTTTACTCTGCCCCCCAACAATTACACCTAGGAATATTTTCAAGGACAAATATGTAACTGTGGGAATGTCATATAGGACACTCCTGGCAAGATAGCAGACAATGGTGGAGTACCCAAAGGGAAGAAGTAAATGGGAGAAAATCAGAAAAAGGAAACACATTTTGAAAGAAACAATTATTTGGTCCCATTTTTTACCATCACATTGATACTTATTGAACATGGTAATTCAAACATTTAACATGAATGCTTAAATCATCTATTTTTGAAATCATCAAAAAAAAAGGTAACTTTCTAGAAATTCCAGAGCTCTGTAGAGTATGGTTCTGCACAAGAAGCCAACAAAACAATTTTTCTCACACTAGAACAATCTCCACAAAAAGTATAACAAGAAATAAAGGTTACTTGAGTTTATGGGATTTGTGTTGAAAGTTTGTGTTTCACTCTTTGCAAAGGGGAGGGAGAGTGGTCTTTGCAGCTTTCATCCTTGTTGTTACGCTGCTTTTCTTTGCACAAAACATGTCTGTGTGGCCTTAGGGCAGTGGTCCTCAAACTATGGCCTGAGGGCCACTCATTATATTTGTTCCCATTTTGTTTCTTCACATCAAAATAAGATGCATGCAGTATGCATAGGAATTTGTTCATAATTTTTGCTTTTACTATAGTCTGGCCCTCCAATGGTCTGAGGGACAGTGAACTGGGTCCCTGTTTAAAAAGTTTGAGGACCCCTGCCTTTAGGGCATCAATCACTATGTATCTACTGACATCATGTGTCAGCTCTCTTATCTATCCGGAGACCCTATAAGAAATTTAAACTCAAAATGTGGAAAATTGATCTCAATAAGTCTTGTTATAGATCTTTTCATGTTTTCCCAATTACTATCTTAGTTAAAATGTTGTTCTCAACTAGGGAGCTGTATGATGTTATAGTGAAAAGCAAAGGCCATGCTGTCTGCCTGCATTCAGATTTTGCTTGCTCCTACTGAACCTTCTGCAGCAGTCTTTCATTTGCAGAGTGGAAATAACAAAAATTCCAGTTTGATGGATTTTAGTGGGGTTTCAGTGAGGCAGCTTATTCAGGCTGAGCACAGCACCTAGTAGAAGGAAGAATGCCAATGTACATTCCTAACTCCAGCTTCTTCACTCTAAAATTCACTCTCCGTGTATTTGTTCTTTCTACCCTGACTTTCTATTAGTTTGCTTTGACCAGCTTGTTATAATCTTCTGATAGAAACATCTTGCCTTGTCTTTTTATTCTAGTCACCTGTCCCTATTGACTTTCAGATCACCCCCCTTTAAGTCACCTAGACAGCTACATCTTAGACTTCTGGCAGTATTTGTCACCCATTACCTTTAGGACAATACCCTGCACACAAATCTGATCCTGTGTGATGGAACCTCTGCCTTGCAGTTTCATTTTCATATTCCCTTGGATTGTATTTTCATTCTCTTTATAGCTCCCCTCCCTCTTGCCATTCCATGCTCCTACCACCCCTTTATACTGTTGCATCCTTCCTGCCTACCTGCCTCCTGTGTGGCATACTCCAGCTCTAGGGAGAGTGAGATACAGACAAGTCCTGGGAAGTTTTCTAGCATCTCAAAGCAAAACTGGTTACTTTTTGAGTCAACAACCTATAATATATTTTTAGATTGATTATTTTTCTCACCAAATAACACCATTTTAGGAAGTAGCATGATAGAACGGAAATAGCAGAAAACAGTCAGAGCTCCTTAGCATGTTCTTTGCTTATCTTAGAGGACATGTAATCTAAAGGCATGATAATGACAAGTCACTTAACTTTTGTAAGACTTCTACAAAGTAGGGTTGCTGGAATTTTTTGTTTTTTGATTATTTGTTTTTATTCAAAAGCAGTGTTCAGGATGTCCTGCATCCTGCTCCCCACAATCATCAGCCAACCAGGTTAGAAGTTCAATGTGAGGGCCTGAAGTACCAACAATTATTTCGGACACCCAGTGGGGCTAAGTTGACATCCTTGAGGGCCACACATAGTAATGCTCTTGGGATCACATTGTGCTGGGAATTGAGCCTGGGTTAGCTACGTGCAAGGTCTATGTCTGATCCCTGTACTCCCTCTCTAACCTCAGAGGCTTTTAGATCCATGGAGCTAGAGGTCTCCAGGAATCCAGAATATTTGTAAAGTTTTTCATTTGTTTTATCTGTAGGGCAGGACAATAACATTTATTTTCCTCATCTTGTATACCACAGAAAAACATCTAAGTTATTATTGGCACACTGTCTGAAATCTAGTAAGTACTCAATGTTACTGTCAGCTTTTAACTTTGGAAATTTGACCAATAGTAGAAAACTAGTCTAGTCATATGGTATAATTATGATCCTATCTCATGGATTTTTTAGTTGTCCAGATAATCTGGCCAAAATGTATGATAAGGAAGAGACAACCTAAATATCCTTTACATTTTTTTTAACATTCTTTTTTTTTTTTTTGCCACACCCGGTGACTCTCAGGGGTTACTCCTGGCTATTCGCTCAGAAGTCGCTCCTGGCAGGCATGGGGGACCATATGGGGAACCGGGGGATCGAACCGCGGTCCGACCTAGGTTAGCACAAGGCAAGGCAGGCACCTTACCTTTAACGCCACCGCCAGGCCCCCATCCTTTACATTTTGAATAATAAAATTAAATCCATGATATGAAACATTGAAAGAATAACTTGTAACTTTCTGCATCCATTGTGTCCATGTGAACACTAAAGGAAACTTTGGATAATACAAGGATTGAGTAAAATACAATGACAGTGTCTAAGGAAATGAGCCAGTGAACTTGTCCCATCAATGGCACAATTAGTGACTCTACTGAAGGTGTCCACATGTCAGTCCAATAGTATGCTTTGTGTCCCATGATATCTAATTCACAATCAGTGCTACAGACGATGCTATACTACCAAAATAATGATATACCACCAAAATAATGGTAACATTGCAATGGTTAGGCTGGGAAATACACAGCAGAGCCATGCAAGTAGGGTGTGAATCTTGGAGAATGGCTTAAATATTAATCAAATAGGAGTAATGTGGGTGTTAGATCAAACCCTGCTTTTACCCCAAACAGAGGCATTCCCCAACTTTCTTTCTTTGATTTGTAAAAGTTCACTTGGATAGGTACTTTTGCCTCTCACTCAACCCTCTCCCTCCTGTTTGAATTTGAACTAGCCAATTTCAGTTTGGCAGGCCCAGAGAGACCACAAGGAAAGAAACCACCATGTTTCTCTCCCCTATGCCTGGCAGCAACCCTGCTTCAGACAAGCTCACCTGCGATTAAAAATATGGCATGGGAATTTATATTACAGTGGGGCAAGAATCTCCATAGAATGTGAAAGCCCAGGGGGCCAGAGAGATAGCATGGAGGTGAGGTGTTTGCCTTGCATGCAGGATGGTGGTTTGAATCCCAGCATCCCATATGGTCCCCCCAGCCTGCCAGGAGCGATTTCTGAGCATAGAGCCAGGAGTAACCCCTGAGCGGTGCCGGGATGACCCAAAAACAAACAAGCAAACAAACAAACAAACAAAAGAATGTGAAAGATCAAGTTCAAAGGCACCTTCAGTAGAGACCCTGGGGAATCTTTTCAATGGGCTAAGAGTTCCTGGCCCAATCTGTATCATCAAGATAGTAATCACAACTCATTTGACTGCTATAAAACCTGAAAATATATGTAGTAACTGATAATGACTTCTACCCATTTTTAGGGGCTGGGAGGAACAGCAACCAGAACTGACCACATTTTTCCTTACATAAACTTGAAAAGTTTCATGAAAAATGTTCTAGAACTCCCACTGGTCAGTTTTATTCTTCTCTTTAAAGTTCACTAATTGCACATGTGGGAATGAACTGAAAGTAAGAAATACCCAGCCTAAGGGCTTCTTGAAGAAAGTGTTTTAAAAAACTAATTGTTCCCAGATAGCTAAAATCTATTGAGTCTACTGCAGCTCTTTGAATAGCAATTTTAGTTACTAAAAAGGCCTTTTAAAGCACTATTTATTTCTCAAATCCAGAGCTGAATCGTAATTTATTTGCAGACTATGTACTGTTGCTACTATTGTGGTCCTTCAATTAAGCCTAAGTGAGTCATGCTCAGGATTACTCCCAGTTGTGCTGAAACTCAGACTTATGCCTATAAAACATGTGACTATAAAGAGTCCTTTGAGCCTCTCCCACAGCCCAAGGGAATTAAGTCTCTTATGGATTCCATAAGTCTCTTATGGATGCTGATGACAATGAAATTGGTGGGTTGAGGAGCCAGATTGATACTATTTGCTTTAGGCAAAAATCATCTCTTAAACTCCATAAAAGAGTATCAGAGCACTACCTACCCGCTTTAGGGAAAAAAAAAAACAAGGAATATTCGCCTTCTCTCAACACTCATTTCCTATTTCCTTGTAACTCACAAAATCATTTGCTCATGTCCCACTCCTGAGTAATCACTAGGCCTGTGCTAGCTATACTCCTTCTTGACTACCTATAGCCAAAATAATCAAGACTCCCACGCCATCCACCTTCACCGCCTTATATTTTTCATAATGCCCAGTCTGTGACCTAAATTAGTTAAAACTCAGGTCAACTCTTCACTACTTTTTTCTTTTGCCTTGACATTTTACATAAGCATTCCCTAAATATCCTTCCTGAAACACGATGTTTCCTGAAGACATTATTCTTGTCAAAGCCACCTCAGGAACTATTTTTCCTTTCACACCTGCAGACCTGAAGAAGATTTAGGATTTAGAATTTAGGTACTTCACTTTCCTTCTATTCCAAAACGTAATTATTTCTTCTCCCTCTTAACCTGCTTGGATATGCATGAGAAAAGCATGGTTTAGCTTCTAGTTAATTCTCCCACCTTCATCCGACCCCACCCCACTGCTGTTTATACTGCCTACCAACTGGACTACTAAATCCATTCATTTACTTATTCAAGAAGAAATTGTTCTCCTTATGATCAAATTATCATCTCTCCATGCCCCAAACTCATCATGTTCTGAACCTGACCTACCTTTAAGACTTCATTTTTTTTTTTTTTTTTGGCTTTTGGGTCACACCCGGCAGTGCTCAGGGATTACTCCTTGCTCCATGCTCAGAAATTGCTCCTGGCAGGCACGGGGGACCATATGGGGCACCGGGATTCGAACCGATGACCTTTTGCATGAAAGGCAAACTCCTTACCTCCATGCTATCTCCCGGGCCCCAAGACTTCATTTATTATCATATTGTTTCATTTTTGTTATTGCTTGTTTTTTTTTTGATTGCTTATTTGTTCAGGTTTTACTCCTGACTCTATGCTCGTGGCAGGGATCACTCCTAAAGGGTTTGGGGAACCATATGAGGTTCTCTATGCACACAGATTGACTGTGTGCAAAATAAGCACCTGATATACTTTAAGTCTATTGTCTGCTAAACTTTCAAGACTCTACCCTTCTTTGAATATATGAGCAAGATTTGATCTATCAGGCCTTTACACTTGTTTTTCCTTTTTCTAAAAGTACTTCTTCATGTACTGACATGTTGCTCTCTCATTTTGTCCTGTTCTCTTTGCTCAAAACTCATTTGCTGGGGGTCCAGAGCAATAACACAGCAGTAGGACATTTGCCTTGCACACAATCAACCCCAGATGAACACTGATTTGATTCCCGGTATCCCATATGCCACCAAGCGTGACCCCAAAATAAAACAAATAAACAAAAAAACTCATATGCTGGTACATATAGTACCAGCAATAGTACAGTGACTAGAGTTTTGCCTTGCACACGGCCAATCCAGGACCAACCGGGAGGTGGAGGCGTGGGTTTGATCCCCAACATCCCTTATGACCCCTGGAGCCTGTCAGAAGCAATTTCTGAGCACATAATCCTAAACACCTTTTTGAGTTAGAGTCAGTAATAACCCCTGAGCAACACAACGTATGACCCCAAAAATATAAAGAAAAAAAAAGAAACTATTTTTTGTGTTATGGTGTTGTTCTGTTTTGTTTTAATTTTTGGTTCACCACAATAGTGCTTAGGGTCACTCCTGACTGTATAACCAGGGATCATTCCTGGCAGTGCTCAAGGCACTGGGATCTGAAGATGGGCTGGCCATATGCTAGACAAGCCCCTTTCCCTCTACTATTACTATAACACTCAAATAAGTATTGAGACACTATTATTTACATTATTATTTACTCATTATATTATTATTATTTACTCGTCTCAGGTATACAGTTTTTCAGTACCTATTCCATCACCATAGACAGCTTCCCTCTAATGATTTTTTTAGTTTCCCTCTCCTATCCCACCCTCAAGTCATCCTCCTTTTTTTTTTTTGGTTTTCTTTTTTT
>PVKC010040872.1:0-12263 GCA_004027635.1 Crocidura indochinensis | reverse complement strand
CAGAGATATAGCATGGAGGTAAGGCATTTGCCTTTCATGCAGAAAGATGGTGGTTCAAATCCCAACATCCCATCCCATATAGTCCCCCGAGCCTGCCAGAGGCGATTTCTGAGCGTTGACCCAGGAGTGGCCCCTGAAGTGCTGCTGGTTGTGACCCAAAAACCAAAAAAAAAAAAAAAAAAAACCAAACAAACAAACAAAAAAAAACAAAAACCTCTTAACAAGATGTGAATGAAAGAAACTTTTCTCAATATAGTCAAGGCCATTCAACACAAGGTCACAGTAAATAATATACTTAATCTGGTATAAGACAAGGCTGGCCCCTCTTGCACTACTATTTAATATAGTACTGGAAGTACTTCCCATAGCAATTAGGCAAGTAAAAGATATCAAGGGCATCCAGCTAGAAAAGGAAGAAGTCAAGATCTCACTGTTTGCAGATGGCATGATATTATATTTAGAAAAACCTGAAAACTATCAAAAATCTTTTAGAAACAATAGATTTGTATAGCAAAGTGGGAGATTACAAAATTAACATGCAAAAATCACTGGCCTTCTTATACACAAATAATGATAATAGATCTTTTTTTTTTTTTGGTTTTTGGGTCACACCCGGCAGTGCTCAGGGATTACTCCTGGCTCCATGCTCAGAAATTGCTCCTGGCAGGCACGGGGGACCATATGGGGCACAGGGATTCAAACCGATGACCTTTTGCATGAAAGGCAAACGCCATACCTCCATGCTATCTCCCGGGCCCCTTGATAATAGATTTTAAAATAGCAATCCCATTCACAACAGTGTCACCAAAACTCTAATACCTTGAAGTCAATTTAACTAAAGAGGTCAAGGACCTATACAAAGAAAACTACAAAACACTGCTTCAAGAAATAAAAGAGGGGGGAGGCAGAGAGATAGCATGGAGGTAAGGCGTTTGCCTTGCATGCAGAAGGTTGATGGTTCGAATCCCAGCATCCCATATGGTCCCCTGAGCCTGCCAGGAATGATTTCTGAGCATAGAGGCAGGAGTAACTCCTGAGCACTGCCGGGTATGACCCAAAAACCAAAAAAAGAAGAAGAAATTAAAAAGGATACAAGGAAATGGAGACACACACCCTGCTCATGGATTGGAAGAATTAACATCAGTAAAATGGCAATATTCCTCAAAGCATAGTACAAAATTTAATTCAATTCCTCTAAGTATGACAGTATTCAAAGAAATGGATCAAACACTCATAGAATTTATTTAGAACAATAAATTCCCACAAATAGCTAAAGCAGCCCTGGGAAAAAGAGATTAAATTGTACTAAAGAGCAGAGGCCGGAGAGATAGCGTGGAGGTAGGGTGTTTGCCTTGCATGCAAAAGAACGGTGGCTCGAATTTCGGCATCCTATATGGTCCCCCCGAGCCTGCCAGGAGCTATTTCTGAGTGGATAGCCAGGAGTAACCCCTGAGTGCTGCCGAACATGACCCTCCCCACCCAAAAGAAATATTGTATTAAAGAGCAATAGCCCTTGGGACCAAAGCAGTAGGGCATTTGCCTTGCACATGGCTGATTCAGGACGGATTACAATTCGATCTCCCAGCACTTCATGTTGTTCCCCAAGCCAAGAGCAATTTTTGAGAGCATAGCCAGGAGTAACCCCTGAGCGTTACCGGGTATGGCCCAAATTTAAAAAAAAAAAAAAAAAGCAATAGTCAATTAAAGCAGCATGGTATTGGAATAAAGACAGACCCTCAAATCAATGGAATAAATGAGTATTCAAAGAGTTTTCCCCAGATATATAATCAATTCATCTTTGGTAAAGGGGCAAGAAATGCAAAATGAAGCAAGGAAAGTCTCTTCAATAAGTGGTGTTAGGACAAAAGGTCAGTCAAGGGGCTGGGCGGTGGCGCTAGAGCTAAGGTGCCTGCGCTAACCTAGGACGGACTGCGGTTCGATCCCCCGGTTCCCCATATGGTCCCCCGTGCCTGCCAGGAACGACTTCTGAGCGAATAGCCAGGAGTAACCCCTGAGCGTCACTGGGTGTGACCCAAAAACCAAAAAAAAAAAAAAAGGTCAGTCAAATGCAAAAAAAGTGAACTCAGACCTCCATCTAGGACCAACACAAAGGTCAAATCAAAATGGATTAAAGATCTTGATATCAGATCAGAAACCATAAGGTGTATAGAAGAAAACATGAGTTAAACACCCCATGACATTGAGTCTAAAGGCATCTTCAAGGAGGAATTTGCACTGTCCAGACAAGTGGAAGCAGAGATAAACAAATGGAACTGCATTAAATTGAGAAGCTACTGCACCTCCAAGGAAACAGTGACTAGGATACAACAGCCACCCACAGAATGAGAGATGAGTATTCACCCAATATCCATCAGATAAGGGACTAATATATAAGCTATACAAGGTACCAACAGAATTTAACAGAGGAAAAAGATCAACCCCATCAAAAATGAACAGATACTTCCTCAAAGAAGAAATACAGATGGCCAAAAGGCACACTAAAAATGCTCCATATCGGGGGCCGGGCGGTGGCGCTGGAGATAAGGTGCCTGCCTTGCCTTGTGCTAACCTAGGACGGACCGCGGTTCGATCCCCCGGTTCCCCATATGGTCCCCTGTGCCTGCCAGGAGCAACTTCTGAGCGCATAGAAAGGAGTAACCCCTGAGCGTCACCGGGTGTGGCCCAAAAATCAAAAAAAAAAAAATGCTCCATATCACTAATCATCAGGGAGATGTAAATCAAAACAACACTAAGGTGCCATCTCACATCATAGAGACTGGCACATATCACAAAGAACAAAAACAATCAGTGCTTGAGGGGATGTGTGAAGAGAGGAACTTTCATTCACTGCTGGTGGAATGCTGTCTTGTCCAGCCTTTATGGAAACAATATGGAGATTCCTCATAAAACTGGAAATTGAGCTGCCATATGATCCAGCAATACCACTCCTGGGATATACCCTAGGAACATAATGCCATCTGTATGCCTATGTTCACTGAAGCACTATTTACAATAGCTATAATCTGGAAACAATCCAAATGTCCAATAACAAATGAGTGACTAAATAAATTGTGGAACAATTTACAATATACAATGCAATACAATTCAATATATAATATACACACAATGGAATACTATGCAGCTGTCAGGAAAAAGTAAGTCATGAAATTTTCCAATACATGAGTGGACATGAAAACTCTTATGATGAATGAAATGAGTCAGAGGGAGAGAGATAGACATAGAATAGTTCCACTCACCTATGGGAGTGATAGCACAGCAGTAGGACATTTGCCATAGACCCAGGTTGAATCCTTAGCTTCCTATATGGTCCTCCAAGCCTACCAGGAGCAATTTCTGAGCACATAGCCAGGAGTAACACCTGAGCACTGCTGAGTGTGACCCAAGTCCCCCCCCACCAAAAAAAGGAAAATAAAAAACATTATTGTAATAACACTCAGAGACGATAGAAATGAGGGCTGGAAGGACCAGCTCACAATAGGAAGCTTATCACAAAGAGTGGTGAATGCAGTTAGATAAATAACTACACTGACAATTATCATGACAATGGTAGAGAATGAGAGAAATGGAATGCCTGTCTCAAAGACAGACAGGAGGTGGGGAGTAGGGAGTTGGGAAGAATTGGTGGCAGGAAGGTTGCACTGGTGAATTAGGGAGGTGTACTTTTTATAATTAAAATACAACTACAAACATGTTTGTATTTTGCTTATGCATAAGCTATGATGTTTAAATAAAGATTTAAAAAAGAAAGAAAAAGATGTAAGGATGGGAGAGAAAGTACAATGCAAATGGTGTTTGCTTTTATCCCTGGCACTGTAAATGGACCTCCAAGCACCACTAGGATAATAATCCCTGAAACGAAGTCAGGAGTAAGCCTAGAGCATCACTGGGTGTGGTCCAAAAATTGAAAATATATGATGATGATTGATGATGATTATTATCATGGTGCTGATGGTAAATTAGAGCAATCAGTTGTCTTGGCTCAGTGCAGAACCAATGATGAAAACTTTATCTACTTGGGAAAGGATTTGTTGGCATCAGTTTGGGAATGTGAACAAAATGGGCTGCAAGGAGATTGGGAAAGCTGGACCCTTGTCTCATAGAGGAGAGCATTGGCGCTGTCTGAGGGAGGAGCAGATAGATTGATGGTAGAACCAAGCTCCCCTGACCTTACAGGGTAAATATAAAGCAAATCAACTTCAATTGCAGCGAAAAAACACTGAGTTCCTGTGGGTTGATTGGGAACTTTGACTTTGCAAACACCTGGGACACTTGCAACATGGGGCCTCTGGCTTTTTCCAGGGAATCTCACAGGGGGAACAACTCAGAGCCTAGATTCCCTGGGTTCCCTTATCTGTAGTGGATCAGTGACCTATTCTTTGGTTTGTTGAGTTCCTTGATCTAATTTTTTTTTTTTTTTTTGGTTTTTGGGTCACACCCAGCAGTGCTCAGGGGTTACTCAGGGCAGGCACGGGGGACCATATGGGGCACCGGGATTCGAACCGATGACCTTTTGCATGAAAGGTAAACGCCTTACCTCCATGCTATCTCCTGGGCCCCTCTTGATCTAATTTTAACCCATATTTACTTGGGCTACCTGAGTGAATGGGAAGAAATTTGGAATATGGTAAGTCCTGGCTTTGCCATATTTCCCCAAGGTTAATTTTCCTCACCAAGAAAAGCATAATGTAAAATCATTCCATGCACCATATCTCCAATCCCAGGTGAACAAGTTTGATTCAGGGCCACGCATAAAATAAAGACAAACCAGGCTTAGAATGAAACATGTGCAGTCTAGCAGTCTTCTACCTCGTATCTCCCACAAGCTAGTTGCCTGTCAGAACTGGCATTTTTATTGAGCATAAATCACCTCCAAGTGGGGGATTAAGGACAGAGAAAGGACAGATAGCTCAAGCTATCCTAAACCAGTCCCACCCAGGTTTACAAGTAAGACATCTCTGTTTTGGAATAAATCCAAGTTGTAAATAAACATACAAAGAATCCAGGGGTGATCTTTGTTTTAGGTAAAATAAGGTGTAACCTAATGGCATAGTATTTCACATTTGGGCTGGGGGATATGGGGAGGGGTAGGAGATTTTCTGGATTATTCTAGGTGAAGGTTCTAGGACTCAAGATTGCACTGAACTATTTCTTAGTACCTTTAAAACTGGAAGTGACCAGTCAATTGGAAAGAGATCCATTCATGATGAAAAGCCCCTACTAAAAACATCAGGCAGCTAGGCAGGAGCAGTAATACAGAGGGTGGGGACTTGCCTTGCATGCAGCTGATCTGGGTTCAGTCCTCGGCATCCTATATAGTTTCGCCAAGAGAGATTCCTGAGTGCAGAGCCAGAAATAATGCCAAAATAAATAAATAAAAATAAAACAGGAGGGAGAGAATCAGACATCTGGTGTCTGTGTTCAGCCTGGTCATTACTGAAAAGAATTCTTTTAAATGAAGGGGCAGCAACTAGAGCAATAGTAAAACAGGTAGGGCACTTGCCTTGTACACAGTCAACCTGAATTCAATCCCCTTATGATTCCTGAAGACCACTAGTAGTAATTCCTGAATACAGAACCAAGAGTAACCTTTGAGCATTGCTAGGTGTAACCTCCTCCTTACAAAATAAATAAATAAATAAATAAAACTCACAATAATTAAGTAGAGGTCTGGCAATGTGGCACAACAGTAAAACATTTATTTCACATGTGTAACACCCAGAGTTCAATCCCAGTGTAAAAATGTAGGGGAAATGGAAAGTAATGAAAGATTAGCCCAAAAAACAGTTTTGGTCAAGATGAGACAGGAATTGTTTTCTTTTTTTTTTTTTCGTTTTTGTTTATTTTTTGTTTTTGTTTTTGTTTTGGAGTCATATCCGGCAGTGCTCAGGGGTTACTCCTGGCTCCATGCTCAGAAATTGCTTCTGGCAGGCACGGGGTACCATATGGGGCACTGGAATTCGAACCGATGACCTTTTGCATGAAAGGCAAACACCTTACCTCCATGCTATCTCCCGGGCCCCGGGAATTATTTTCTGTTGATGGCCCTCTGGTCTCTGCTATAGCTTCTTCTTCCATCTTTGGAGTGCAAAGACTAACAAGGAAAAAAAATTCCTAATAAATAGGCATGACTGTGTTCTAATCAAACATGACTCATGAAACTAACATTTGCATTACAGCCCAGTACCATGGGCCACAGATACTAGTCTTCCTTTGTGTCTCATTCTTATTTTTCTTTCTAGCCATTGAGAGAAGTTAAACAAACAAAATAATAAAACAAAACACACATTTTTATATACCAGCAAACATGGGTATTGAGCTAGTCTGTCTCAAAGGGCCTGGTTGGCCAAGCTGTGCATTAAATCACCTTGTCAGTTCATTTTGGTCACAAGCATTTCTGCCTGGAAACCTCTCTCTGTGTGCAATGCCATGGCAGGTAAAATAAATAGGTGAAGAGAAGAACAGAATCAAAATGATGATGGATAGGTGAGTGCTAAATTGGTGGAGGGGGAGTAGTTGAAGCCAAATAAACAACTGCCATTGGGACTTCTCCCATGTAAATTATATGACCATACTTAGTATAATCTTTGGCACATAGTCTAAAAGATCATCAACTTCTCATAGGCCAAAAGATCATCAGCTTCTCGTAGACCAATGGAAACATAAAGGCCAATGGGATGGGGACAGGAAGAGTATGATTCTCATCTTGAATTTTAACAGCATTTGTCCCTCAGAAATTGAGAGATGTAAGAGACAGAAATCAGGTCTCAAAAACAGAAAGATGAAGCAAAATGATGAAAATGAAGGTATATTGGTGGGGAATGGGGCACAGGGGATCAAACACAGAACGGCCTGAGAATACTAGACTTTCATCTGATGCAGTTGTAAATCAAGATAGAAATCTGAAATTTTAGCACCAAAGTAAAGGAGGTCTTGAAATGGTTTGGTTCTTTAAAAAATAAAGAAATCTAAGTGGGGACAGAGGACCCAGGGGAAATATGATCCTAAATCAGAGTGAATAAAAATTGAAATCAACCACATAAACATCAATAGTTGCATCCAAAAATTAGCCTTTGTGACTAGAGGTAGCACTGTGGGCAGGGCATTTGTTTTCTAGGCAACCAACCTGGGTTCAATCCCTGTCATCCCATGTGGTCTTCCTGATCCCTGCTTGGTGTAATCCCTGAGCAGAGTCAGGATCAAGCCCAGTGCACAGTCATGTGGCCTAAAAATAAGCTAAGATAAATTTCACCTCTTGTGAAAGAACTTTTGGTATGGTTAACCAACCACAACTATTTCATCACTTAAAGTAACTGCTGGTATTCCAACCATTAATAAGCATTCCAGATTCTCAGATGCAGAAATAAGTGAATGGGAAAAGAACAACTGTATTACTCTTACTGAGTTAATGTTCTTCATCTATCTTTCCAATGTATCACATCTTTCCACTTCTCTAGGTGAATGGCCCCCATTTAGTCATGGGAGCAAGAGAGTCTCCAAAACAGAGGGGTTTTGTTGTTGTTGTTTGTTTTTGATAGATGCATGACTAACCCCATCCAAATAGGATTCTCAGGAAACAGGGTAGAAACAAGATTGCAAAGGTAATTAGACATAGCTCCCTTAATAATCATCCTTGGTTCATTTATGACTATTTTAATTCCAGGCAGGGCTCTGGCAGAAAGCTAAGTAAGCCCCCATTTTCATGAACCTTGAATTCTAAGATTAATAAAAGTCTCAGAATTATGTAAAAAGGTGCCTAAATGCAAAACATGTTGGAGCAGCAACTTGAGGAATTTATCTCGGGAGTTGATAAATTGCCATCAAAGGCCTGATTGGATAGTGGGCTTATTTTAATTTTTTTAAATTTAGTGAATCACCATAAGATTAAAAACTAACAAAGTTATTCGTGAATTTCAGTGGACAATGTTCAAGCACCCAATGTCCATGTCCCTCCATCAAGGTCCCCACTTTTCCTCCTGTCTCCCAGCCTGCCTCTATGGGAGACATTTTTCTTCTTTTGTTTTTTCTTTTCCCTTTTCAGACATTATGGTTTTCAAACCTGTTGCTGAAAAGGTTTTGTGCATATCACCTTACCTCCTGACAGGCATAGAATGATCACACTCATTTGTGAGATTTAAAGAAGCAAAGTAGGAGAATAAGACCCAAAGACAATAGAGACAAGGGCCAGGAGGACTGACTAACTGGTCGTTGGTAGGAAGCTCTCCATAATGTAGGGGAGTTCAGATAGGTCAGAAAAGGAATTGTGATAGCAATGATAGTTGGAAGTGACCACTCTGGAAAAGAGCTGGGTACCAAAAAGGAGGATGCCAACTCTAAAAATCTATCTGTCCTTGAGCTCTAACTTGTCAATACAACTCTACCATCAAGCTAACAAGGAGGGGCAGGAGCAGTGGTACAAGTGGTAGGGTGTTTGCCTTGTGCCCACTGACCTAAAACAGACCGAAGTTCGATCCACCCCGTCCTCCCACCCCTGGCTTCCCATATGGTCATCCAAGCCAGGAACGATTTCTTAGCACATAGCCAGGAGTAACCCCTGAACATCACTGTGTGTGGCTCAAAAACCAAAAAATAATTAAAGTACACAAGGAGCCTGAGGATATGTATACATGTGTTTCTTGATGAGCCTCTTGTTGTTTGTGTTGACAGAAGCAGATTGTGGGCTGGATGAGACATGAGAGAGGAGATGTGAGATATGGGTACAAGGTCACAGGAAAAAAAAGGCCAAGGTAGATAAGACTCTGCCAGGTAATTGCCACTGCCTTTTAAAGATCAAGCTAGAAGGGAAAGTCAAGGAGAGGAGAAGATGAAGAGGAGCACCTTAGAGGATGAGTAGGATGAGCTGGTGGATTTCTTCCATGGATCTGAACTTTTCTGAAAGTATTTTGTTGAGTAATGAAGAGCTTCTCATAAGAGGTAACCTGGTTGGAGTTGGATTCAGTGAGCACTTTCTGTGTAAGGTGGGGTGGACATATTGGAAAAGTCAAGAATAGAGGTGGGTCAGTCATCAGAAAAGCTAAATAAGGAGCTGGAGTGATAGTACAGAGGGGAGGTGTCTGCCTTTCACTCAGCCAACCTGGGTTCAATACCCAGCTTCCCATATAGTCTCCAGAGTCTGTCAGGAGTAATTCCTGAGCTCGGATTCAGGAATTATCCCTGAACACCGACAGGTATGGCTCAAAACAAAAACAAACAAACAAGGCCAAATGAAAGCCAAATCAGACAGCAGACAGCATTGGTGGGTCATTTCTACTTTGCTTTATTTTTATTTTGTTCTGACACCATATTTAATTCAAGGGGTGCACTTACATCAACAATCCATATCTGCAGCCCCCAACTCTGTCTCCTATAGTTCATGTCCATTCCCAGGAATAGATTCCAGAGAGTCCATTATGTGCCCCTAAATCCTCTTTCATTAGAGTTAAGAACTGGATCCCTCAAATAACAGATAGTTTCTCTAATCTGTAGTATACAGAATAACATGTCAAGAATAAAGGTATCGGGGGCCCGGGAGATAGCATGGAGGTAAGGCATTTGCCTTTCATGCAAAAGGTCATTGGTTCGAATCCCGGTGCCCCATATGGTCCCCCGTGCCTGCCAGGAGCAATTTCTGAGCATGGAACCAGGAGTAACCCCTGAGCGCTGCCGGGTGTGACCCAAAAACCAAAAAAAAAAAAAAAAAAAAGAATAAAGGTACCAAAGGAGACAAAACATTGGTTTTAGGGGCCAGAGTGATAATACAATGGGTAGAGAACTTGCCCTGCATACGGCTGACCCTGGTTCAATCCTCAGCATCCCACATGGTCCCCTTATCCTGCCAAAAGTGATTCCTGAGTGTAGAGTTAAGAGTAAACCCTGAATACCACTGGTATTCACACTGGGTGTGGCCCAAAATCAAACAAAAAAAATTGGTTCTAGATTACAAAGACAAAAAATATGCAAAGAAAGAAGAGAGATGGCAGAAGGAAGCACAAAGAGCAGGTGGGGAAATAGCAGGGATTAAGGGTCAGGGACCTTGGACTTGCCAGTGGTGTAGAGGTAATGTACCTGTATAAATCTAAAGTGTCAAAATTCTGGGACCCAAACAACAGTCATTAAATTTACAAAGGTAACTGTCAGATCAAGAGTAGATTACACACTTGCCTTGCACACAACTGACCCAGATTTGACTCCTGGCACCTCCTATCTTGCCCTAAGTGCAGAGCAAGAATGAGTACTGAGCATCACCAGGTAAATGATTCCCCTTCAAAAAAAAAAAACTGTAACTATCAAATATTCATGATGGAGGAGTGAGAAGAAAATTGAGTCAGAGGTAGAGAGCTGATAAGAACATGGAGATGGGAACATCTTCTCATGCCTGAAACACTGTTATCATGGTGTCTAAATTTTTTGAATTTGCTAAAGAAATAATTGATTTCCAAAATACCATCATTTATTTCCCACTTGGCTATAAAATGGGTATCCCTATAATCCACTGCTCCCTTACCAACCCCCAAAATACCTACAACTTGTCATTTAGCAGAATGGCTGAGAAGACTCTGAGGAAAGTTTCCTTTGTGCCAAGTGGGAACAAAGGAGATAGTGCAATGATGACATGAGAGGGTACCTAGAACTTAGAAAACCTAGGGGCTTTTTTTTTGGGGGGGGTGCTCTGTGGAGCCTCCAGGGCCTCTTTAAGGATTTCACAAAAGCCATGTGATGAAAGGAAAATAAATTTCACACCAACCCAGAAATTTTTCAAACCCTGTTGTTTGTGGGACCATATGGAGGCTTGTTATGGAATGGTTACATTATTGACTACTACTGGTCATTAACAGTCAACCCTTCTCCTGTCCCCATCAGGTAACAAATGACATGGGCCTTTACAAGCCCCTCATCCTCTCATCTTTCTGGCAAGCACCTCTTTTTCTGAAGCTATGTAGAGGTCCTCAATAGGCCCTCCATTACCTCATTAGTATGCAAAATAATGCATAGCTAATAGTTATGCAAAATAATGCATAACTAATGCAACGAGTTCAGAGAACTTCAGGACTTCAGAAGCCCTATATCAGGACCCCAAGACAAAGATTCCAATTTTTTCCTCTACATACATCACACATGACAAGATATATAGACATTTCAGGAGCACCTCTTGGGACATCTGAGTCCAGTAGGAGGCTGCATTGTCAGTTTGGAAAATCATTTGCTGGTGTCTATTAACGTTGACTAGACAATCCTATGAGCCAGCAAAAATACCACTAAGTATATATACCCAACGTAAAGATTCAAAATCGTGGACACAAATGTCCGTTCCCCTCTTCGAACTAGCCAAAATCTGGAAATAATCCAAGAAACAAGCCCTCTCATCGGAGGGTGGACAAATAAATGGTGCTTATACAAGGCTGTCAAATGTAGCATTGGCAGTGATGGGTGTAGTAACATAGATGGATTTCACAAATAGGAGATGTGATGAAAGACAGAAACCAGCCAAGAAAATGTACGGTCTGTTCTACTCCCATGTGATATGCTCATACCTACACATTGCTGCCCTGCATAAAATCCCTCAACAAAAAATCTCAAGGGTTTCAGGGTGAAGGGAGGTTTGGGGGGACAACATGAAAATACTTGGTGACTCACTTAGAAAAAATAATGAAGTAAGATGGGGATGGAGTTCCACAAGGGAGCAACTTACCTGCATGTATGAGGGCCCACGTTCCATCCAACCCTTTACCACACAAGCCCAAAGGCAAAAGGAACTAACAAAAAGTGGCAACACCACTTGGCCTGAATTAAGATGGAAAGAGCACAAATACTGTAATAAGCATGGTGCTTTGGAAAACCCTCCCCCCATTTGCTTGAGGTGATATTGGAAGGTTGAGGATGACCTGGTAAAAGGGAGTGTGCCTGGCACAGAGTCATCACATCAGGTGACGAAAGCTTGGCTCATTCCAGATTCACTACAGTGTGGAAGGACATAAATGTTGGAGGTGTGGGTATCTGGGTGAAGTTTTCAACATCTCTTTAATGCCCCCATATCAGATATTTGCAAATCAATACAACATTTGCCTTCTGTTGACTAGGTTCCTTACCACTGCAGTCATGTTAGAACAAAGATGTATTTTCTTGCCAGAACCAATCGCATAAAGTGGGGTACAGGAAATAAGGGGCACCTACAGGGTAGTAGGAAATGTGCTCTGATGTTTCTGGGTAATTGTTTTGCTGCCATGTCTTTTAGTATATTTGAGTAT
>PVKC010040871.1:0-12249 GCA_004027635.1 Crocidura indochinensis | reverse complement strand
AAAAAAAAAAAAGATAATATGTTACATTGAAGATTATGAAGTTAAGTACTATGTTTATTAAATAAAATGGTCAGGAAGCCTCTCCCATGAGACCACTTAGGCTCTTTCACTGTCTGGACAGTTTCTATGTCTACCTTATTATTTACAACAGTTACTTCTGGACTAGACCAAATCATTGAGCTACTGGAGATCCCTCACAGAAGCATTCTGGCCAAATAGGAATACTCTATTAATCATCCCCAGGTTTCTGCTAAATGTCTGCCCTGATTGCAATACAAAACTGCTTCTTTGGAATGAGAAATTACAAACAATAAAAGCCACTTACAAGTCTAAGGCGAACCCTTCCCCTAACTTTCTTTTTTCCCTAACCCCTTCTTGTGGTATGTAAACACCCACCTGGATTACTAGAGCCTTCCCCCACCCTGGTGAGTGAGGTTCGGGATAATAAAGAAAGGAGTCTACATGGGGGCTGCGGAGAGAGTTCATCAGGAGAAGAAATGATATGGGGAGCACAGGGAGAGCTCGGAAAAATGAGCTCATGGCAGAGAAAAGCTGTGAGAAATAAAGCGAGCTGACTACAATGAGTATCTTACTGACTGCTGTGTATTATTTCTCCACCACTACCCTGCTCCTCAGACCCATCGGCCTAAGGGGTAGAAACATGGTGGCTGGGCAGCCTCACCCAACATTTGGACTTTTTTATTTCATTTATTTTTATTATTCTACACACAAGATGCAGTTGTGTCTCGTCCCTTGATCTTTTGAAAATCACTAGCCTTCTTTTTATGCAGACTGTATGTCTAGAGTAATCTTTAATTTTTACTTTTCAGTAAATTGCTGGTTAGGTCAGAGGCCCAACACCAGAGAGTGTCTTGTTAAAAACAATACGTCATGGGAGAAGAAAAAAATCTGGATGTCCTATTTTAAAACAAGGAAACAGATAGTATCAAAAAGATGACTTCACATTACAAAACAGATTACTAAATTGTAGGATGAGGAAGTGAGGGGAACAATGAAGAGGTGGAGTAAAAATAACACAATTATAATGGTGAAGTGCCTTGGTGATAAGGCTCACAAACTGTGTTCAATAATTCTCATGAGGTTAAAAGCTGCACACATTTAGCTAGCATAACCATGTTATCTAAATTATACTTTTTAAGACTTAATAGCTTTGGGCCAAAGCAATAGCACAATGGCTAGGGCATTTCCTTGCACGCAGCCAATCCAGATTTGATCCCTGGCATCCCATATAGTCTCCTGGGGCTGCCAGAAGGGATTTCTGAGGGTGTGCCCCTCAAAAAAAAAAAGACTTAATAACTTAAATATAATTCAAAAATATACCTTTTACTTCTCTCTGATTCAAACAGATGAGCATACTCTTGAAAGTTGATACTGAAGTATTTTATTTTAAAAAATAAAACAAAAATCACAAGTAAGGTGTCTTTTTTTTTTGTTTTGTTTTGTTTTTTGGGTCACACCCGGCAGTGCTCAGGGGTTACTCCTGGCCCCATGCTCAGAAATTGCTCCTGGCAGGCACGGGGGACCATATGGGGCACCGGGATTCGAACCGATGACCTTTTGCATGAAAGGCAAACGCCTTACCTCCATGCTATCTCCCGGACCCTGGTGTCTTTTTTTTTAATATTTCAGATTAATACAAACCAAAGCTTAAAGATTGAAAAAGCTGAGGTCTTCCTCAAATCAATTCTACAATAGAATTTGGGGGATGGGTAAAGTAATATTAAGTTTTAAATACAGAAAGTTCTCTAGTTGTCTCCATATTTTATTTCCCCATATCACATAACCTAGAGGGAAGATTGGGTAGGAGAATGTATGGGATGAGGACAAAGAATGAGTTTTAAAGAAGAAAAGAGAGTAAACTAAAAGAAAAGTTTTATATAGAGAATAAATTTTATTAAGGGAAATAATAGTGTTTTCTCTATAGATATGGAACTCAAAGACTTAGTTTAGCTAGATATTAGCAATTAATTATCTTCCTATCTAATTTGTTACATAAATTGTACTTTCTTGAAGCATCAGACACACTGAATATCAGCATAAGCAAAGCTGGTGATATTTATATTAGATAATGAGATATGTAAAGTAAAAAAACCTCAAATTGAGAAAATATAAAAAATAAAAATTTCTGCATTTGTTAAATTTAACCAAAATGTGCTACAACTCTGTGTTCTAAATTTTCTTGATATTAATTTCTGAAAGTAGACTCTGAAGAACAAATTAGATTAATTCATTTATAATTCTCACATGAATACCAAGACGTTTCTGACTTCAGTTTTATTAAAAAAAAGAATTTTAGAGGAATTAGAGGGGAACTGATGATATAGTTCAATACATTCTATATATGTATATATATATATAACTCTAATATAACTATATTTAACTATATATATATATATGGTCTTGGGTTCAATTCCCAATATCAAAAAAGGTAAAAAAATTTTGGATATATATATATATATATATATATATATAGGCTTAGTAAATATGTATATTGTGTAAGTTTGATTTACTAATCCTATATATATATATATATATAGGATTAGTAAATCAAACTTTTCATTCTGAGTGCTAAAGGGAGCTTCTAACAATTTGAGTATCTCTACTCATAAATTTAACACAAAATAGCATCTTTTCTATGGTATGAATAACATTACTGCCTACATTAGGAATTTTTTAATTAAATGAGCAGTGTGTAGGCAAGAATTTAGCTTTATAGTGGTCATTACAATGAACCGAACTCGATGTGATAAGAGTGAACCATTTCTGATAATTTATGACTCAAATTTTACTATCAGTACACAAATTCACACAAACATACACACAGGAATTATTTCAGATAATAATCTTTAAATCACAAATAGTGCAATTATCTCAAAAGTAGGTCTAGTTGAAGTGTTTATGTAAAATAAAATGGTCAATGCTAATAATAATATAATTCATAATATTCCATAATATTCAGAAGACCTCTGAGCATACATAGAAAATTTCATAATGTTTGTTTGAATTAATATTTTGTTTTACACTGAATACTCTTGCCATATCTTATATTTATTTTATATAATATAGAAGATACAGAATATAGAAATATAACATTTCTATTAAAATGATTTTTAAAAGACCACTTAACTTGTTATAAAAGAATATAGTACTATATCTCCAGATAATTCGACCATGATGTAGTAACATTTTCCCCCAGTCATTGACATTTGAAATTTTTTAATTTTGTCACAACTAGGAGATTTTTATGGGTGTGGAGTATCAAACACAGATAGGTTGTATACAAGACAAGGGCTAACATGCTGTACTATTGCTTCATCCCCTCTCTATATATGACCTTTTGAAGTTGTGATTACTGAATACTTCAGTTCCAGATATTAGTTGCAATATTCTTTCTTCTACCATTCTATACCTTAATTGAACTAATTCTTAAATTTAAAATATCTGTGATGTCATACTGGGAAGACATAAGAAAGATATTTGAAGAAGTTTTACTTCTCAGATGCTGACAATCCTCTAGAAGATATTATATTGTAGTTATTATAGAGTTCTTTTAACTAAGTGCAGAGTGGAAGTAGCTGTATCTATAGAATTGGAAGCACAGATATAAGTCACTGACTACTCTACTATTCTCTCTGAGGGAATACAAATTAGCATACCAAAATATGAAGACTCTCCAGAGAAAGAATGAATATGAGGGAAAAAAAACCAACAAACAAAAATCATATGCATTTCAGATACAGTGTTTCTAAAGATGAATGAAAGAGAATACCATAACAATAGAGTTTTTTTTTTATCTAGAACTATAGATTACCCAGATCTAACTAGTCCAAACCATTTTGTGTTCACATCTGTCAGGAACAAACAATTCTATTGGGAAATTATCTTTGTTAAAAAATATTCTAGCCAATCCAATTGTAAACTTTTAATTTACCTAATCAAGTTGCTGCTTGAAGCTAATGTTTTAGGGTCATGGAGTTGATCTTTCCTTCGCTCTTTCAGTTTAAACTGATAACAATTACAAAAAATGTAGTATATAACACTTATTTTTCAACACAATGAAAAGCATATCTTTTAGCTTTTGTGATCCATGGTGTTCTTAGTATGAGAATCTCCCTAATATTTACCCTAAAGTTTGTTCTCAATGTTCTTTCTGAGGTTTAGCTTACTTCCCAACGTCAGCAACTCAAACCTCTGGACCTCTAAAAAACTTAGTAAAGTAGCAATGTCTGATACCCAATTCATTCCTCTGCACCAATTCTGACTCAGAGAAGTCCTCATCACTATGCTTCTGTCACTTGTACACACCACCATCCAATTATGGGGCCATCAGAGAAAGAAAACAAAGTCACCTCTCCTGCCATTCAATCTTTCTCTGTACTATCTTTCCCTTAGGTTTTGTATCTATGAACAGGCAGTTAAAATACAATACAGTATATGCTTATTCACAAGCATATAAACCCGTGGAACAAGTGACATTGAAACGGAAACAGTGATCACATCCCCCAGCATGTCTGGGATGTGAGATTACAACTCCATTGTTGTGCAAAATAGTTCATGACAGATTAAAATAGAATGCGGTTGAACTGATGTAATTATGGTCATTTCCAGATTCCATCAAAGTCATAAATGATCTTGCATCGCTAATTCTAAGATCAAAATTAAAGAGAGGTTTGTTTTAAAAAAGTTTACGAAAAGAGGCTTTAACCTCCTTGTTCCTCAGACTATAGATAAGTGGATTTAACATGGGGATAACCACTGTATAAAATACAGATACGACTTTGTCTTGGTCCATCGAATAGCTAGAGCTGGGGCGCAGATACATGAATAGGATTGTGCCAAAAAAGATGGTGACTGCCATCAAGTGAGAAGCACAGGTGGAGAAGGCTTTGTGTCTCCCCTCAGCAGAGCGGATCCTCAAGATGGCAATTAGGATGTAGAGATAAGAAATGAGAATGGTCAGCAGGCAGCTCAGTTCATTGAAACTGGCAAAAGCAAAGATGACGATTTCATTGATATGTGTGTCAGAGCAGGAGAGTTTCAGGAGGGGCGGCGTGTCACAGAAAAAGTGATTGATGATGTTTGAGCCGCAGAAAGACAGTTGGAAGGTGAGGGCAGTATGAATAGCAGCATTTACAAATCCTGCAAAATACGTGGCCAACATGAGTAGAACATTGATCTGGGGGGACATAGTGACTGTGTAAAGGAGAGGCTTGCAAATGGCCACGTACCGGTCATAGGCCATCACAGCTAGCAGGAATCCCTCAATACCAGCAAAAGAGCCAAAAAAGAAGAATTGTGTGGCACATCCATTAAATGAGATAACTGGGTTCTTTACCCAGAAATTCACCAACATGTTAGGGACAATGACAGTAGAATAACAGAAGTCAACAAGGGACAAGTTACTGAGGAAAAAGTACATTGGCGTATGGAGATGTGAATCAATCTTGATTAATAGGATCATGCCCAGATTTCCAAATAAAGTTATCATATAGATGATTAGAAACACCACAAAAAGAATGCACTGCAGTTCTGGATGATCCCTGAATCCCAGTAGAATAAATTCAATGACTGTAGTATGGTTACTCATATTTTTCCCTCAGAATGGCTGATTCATTGTCTGATATAAAAAAGAAAAAAAGAGAGAGAGAAATTATACCAAAAATACCAGAAAAAAGTTAAACAATTATTCCCTTTTGTGAGGTATTCTGATACTGTTGTAATATTCCAAGTGTATCTGCATTCAAATGTATCATTTTCTCATGACAGTCAAAATAGTATTAAGTTCAGAAACCTATTTCATTTTTAAAATATATATGCATATATGTAAGTAAAGTCTATAGAGTGATTATTGCTTATTCACATCAAGCTCTACCTCTCAAATTTTCTTTTCCTTTGATCCTAATGATATACACCCTGCATAAAATAAATTCACATTCCCGTTGGCAGGTAAATTTTAATAGAGTCAAACATATTAGTTATATCCAGTTCTATTTTACTTGTCTTCTCTGAGTCTTTCTATTCAGGCTCTTACTCCATCATTTAATGGCAATTGTTCTTGCTGCACTCATCAGGATTAGTAATGTTACCAAATCCATGAAAATTCTCAGGAATGAAATTTGTAACATATTTTTTTGGTTTTTGGGCCACACCCGGTGACACTCAGGGGTTACTCCTGGCTATTTGCTCAGAAGTCGCTCCTGGCAGGCACGGGGGACCATATGGGGAACCGAGGGATTGAACCGCGGTCCTTCCTAGGTTAGCGTAGGCAAGGCAGGCGCCTTACCTGCAGCGCCACCGCCTGGCCCCGAAATATGTAACATATTAATAACATACGCAGAGTTTATTCTGTCCTTCATATTAGAATACTTTCATTTCTAATCTTAAAGCATATCAGACTGAACATTTTTCTTATATAGATTTCACCTTCTCTTTTCTGATTATTCCTCTTCTATGACTCAGTGTGGAAGTAGCCCAGAGTTTAACACTTGCTCTTATATTTCTGTTTATATTACCTTATTAATGTTGTTCAAAAAATAGCTACATATGTATAATGCTTGAATTTGTATTTCTATTGCAAAACTTTTTCCAAACCATAATTTTCACATTTAAGTGCTTGCTCTTATACCACCTCAATACCAAGGAATAAGTTTACAGGTACCAAAATTGAATTCTTCATGCCTATACCTTTTTCGCATATGACAATGACATCTATAGTTCCACTTGCTCAGATGAACTTAAAAGCATCAAATAAGTACTAGAGAATCCATCTTTATAGCACATTTTATTGCAAACTTATCAGACTCTGCCCTTCAAAATATCTATATAAATATGCCAATTACTCACTACAATACCACTTCTACTAGTAATGTAAAACCAGCATCATATTTCATCTAAATTGCTAAAAACCCCTTCCATATTCTATTCTTTTGTATATATGAAGCAAGGTGATGATTGCCATAATAGCCTTACGTATTCTACTCTTTTGTAAATATGAGAAAGCTCTGTCCCCAAACCACACACTCCACCAGAAGACCTGTCTCTCTCCATCATTAGTTCAGCTTCCCCATTACCACCCCAGATATCTCAGCTGAGGTTAGTTCAGTTCTGTAGACCAGTTATTCCTTATGTTGCCTTTGACCATTTGTTGTTCCCTTACTATGCTTCTTAATATTCCACATATAAGAGTCCATTATGTATTTGTCTCCTGACTACTGCATTCAACATGATACTCACCAGATCCATTCTGGAGGGGAAAAGTACAGGATTTCATTTTTTTCTTCATAGTCTAATAATACTTTATCACATATAGTTAACACAATTTCTTTATCCAGTCTTCTCTTTCATTTGAAGTTAGCTAAAATTCTGTCCTTAAAGGTAACCATCGCTAAAACTTTATATTTTTTGGAACTCTGTTTTACAGACACACACATATATACACACACAAACACTTTATTAAGTTTTCATAAGTAATTATATGTGTATCAGATGTACAATCTAATTATAATTGTGAATATTTTTTCAAATATATCATTTTAATATGTGTACATAGCAACAAATATGTCATGTATTTATACACAAATTTAATTTTCAGTTGTCAAGAACATACATAAACACTTTTATGTGTGTACATTCATTCATTTAGGTATATTTAGATGCATAAGCTGAATATAAAATTGTTTATATTGTTGTTATAATTCTCTATTCCTAAAATTTATATTTATTTGGTAACTTTAAATCCAATATTATAGACATAATAAAGAAAAAGTCTTGATTGCCTAAAGGAACTTTTTAGTGCTCTTAAAAAACTTCTACTTCTGATTTAATTTGATATAGACTAAATAATCTTACCTTTTTTTCCTTAAGAAATAGCTAATAGAAACAATTGGATTTATTAGGTTATTATACTAATTATTTTTTAAAAAATAGAATTTTTCTGTCTTGAGACATGAAATTTTAAGTGATTAAAAAAGAGATATAAAAATGATATAATAAAATAAAATGACATAAAAGTATCCAGTATGACTATTTAAAATAAGGCAAACCATTCAATGGTGCCTATAAAATGCTGCTTCTGATCGCAAGACTTAGGGTCAGTCTTATTTATGATCATTCCCTAAAGATTTAATCTCTGCAAAACACTGAAAATCTAAAGACTAAAATGCACAATTATATGAATTTGTTTTTTAGCTAAGATGATTGTGCTTTATCTTCCCCAGTGAACCGATCAGACCCTGGAGAGTCAACAGCGCTTAGAGATGTTCAAACAATATCCCATGATGCTGAGACTCCATGGGGCACTACGCTGAAATTAAATGGTACAAGTTTGACAGATCTTTTCTCCAAACTTCAGAATTCCATTTTAGCTGTGATCTCTAAGATTTCTGCTAAAGGCATTGCTCATTCCGTTCATTAATAAATTTATCCAATAAATGTTTATTAAATGTATTTTAAGGAGCAGACCATACTTTTGTACTGGTAGAAGTGACAGCAAGGTTAATCTTGTTCATTCCTTCAGTGTACAGTCTAGAGTTTCAGGGAAACAGCTATTGAAATGCAATGGAAAGTTCAAGTCAAACACATTATACTGTGGAATAAATCTGGTCATAAATTATATGAATGTGCAGAGGTTTGGGGTTTATGTTTTCTTATGAGGGGTCATATCTAGTGATCTTCAGATTGTTACTTCCTATAAGTTCTGCCTCAGAGCACCATATGGGATGCTGGTGATTAAATCAGAACCAGGCCCATGTAAAATAGGCAATTTATCATCTGTGCTATCTCTCCATTCCTAGTGTGCAGAGGTTTTTAAATCAGCCAAGAAAAAATAAGAAAGAAAGAAAAATAGAGAGTGTAGTGCATTTTTCCTCTACAATAAGCACTTTAAATGAAGAATAGAGTAAAGGAGCAACTTTCAGTAAATTGGGAATATTTGGAGTTAGATGGGTGGAATAAAATCAAAGAATTGTAGTTGATAAGGAATTAATCAATATGGAATCTCAGTCAAGCATGGCTGAAATGTGATATTGATGGTATTGAAGGTATCCAGAACAATGATAAAATACCCACTTTATTTGGGGGGGACCACATCCAGTGATTCTTAGGGGTTACTCCTGACTATGAGCTCAGAATTCGCTCCTGGCTTGGGGAACCATAAGGGGTGCCAAGAGATGGAACCTTGGTCCATACTAGGTTAACACTTGCAAGGCTAACGCCCTACCACTGTGCTATCGCTCTGGCCCCAAAATACCCACTTCTTTTTAAGATTGATGAATTAGAAGCAATAAAGGTTAGCAGATAAGTTAGAATAAAAAGTAAGGAAAGGGGCTGGAGCGAAAGCACAATGGTGGGGTTTTTGCTTTGCAGGAGGCCAACCTGGGACTGACCCAGGTTCAATCCCCAGCAACCAGTATGGTCCCCTGAGACTGCCAGGAGCCATTTCCAAATGCAGAGCCAGGAGCAACCCCTGCGAGCTGCCAGGTGTGGTCTAAAAAAAAATATATATACAAACAAAAAATGTAAGGAAAAGGCCAGATATGCTACAGTGTTAAATGCCTTTAAAGAAATCTTGGTTTCTATATATATAAAGATGGAAGGACTATCCACGGTAGTCAGGAATTTTTAACACCCCCTTTTATGATATCTGATAAATTATTAAATACAATGCCGTCTCACTTGAAATGAGAGAACAGGTCTTCTCCCTTCTGTTCTGCAGTAGATAACAAGATTGACAGAATTGGAATCTACCTATTCCAAACCACACATTCTCTTTCCACATATCATATTTTATAAAGTAGGTTGTTTCTCCTCTTTCTCTATCAGTAACTACCCCTGCCCTACAATCTGTATTGGATAATTTAATTAGGTGACTGCAACAAAATTTTGGAAAGGAAGAGACAACATTTAAAGTACCTTGATCACTCTCCTCAAAGTATTTCTTTTTGGGCCACACCTGGCGGTACTCAGGGGTTACTCCTGGCTATTTGCTCAGAAATAGCTCCTGGCAGGTACAGGGGACCATTTGGGACACCAGGATTCGAACCAACCACCTTTGGTCCCGGATCGGCTGCTTGCAAGGCAAACGTCGCTGTGCTATCTCTCTGGGCCCTCCTCAAAGTATTTCTAATTTTTTGTTTTGTTTTTGTTTTGGGGCCATACTGGTGACTCTCAGGGGTTACTCCTGGCTGTGCATTCAGAAGTCACTTTTGACTTCTGACCATATGGGATGTCTGAATCAAACCTCAGTATGTCCTAGGTTATCCGTGTGCAAGGTAAACACCCTACCACTTGTGCCACCTTTTCGGCCCCTCCTCAAAGTATTTCTATTATTTTACTAAACCCTATTATCATTATGGTGCACAAATAATAATTGATAAGACTTCTTTCTTGTAACTCTATGGCTAACTTAACATTCATGTGAGTACAAGGATGCTATTATTTATGATAGCTATAAAGCAGCCCAATTTTTCTTTCACAATTTTTTTTCAGTTTTCAGATATGTATAGATAAAACCCAGTTGAGTGTTAGGCAATTGTTCCAATAGAATGAAACTTTCGTAGTTCAGAGAATCTGTCCTTCCAAAGAAGGAACACCATCTCAAATTGGTCATTCTGGAAACACAACTTTGTTGCCTTTACACAATTTTTGATATACCTGAAGTAACATCTAAGATTTAGAGATCCAAGTGAGATTAACTGAGTTCCAATTACATCGGAATGTATCCTACTTTCCTCACTCACAGGCATTATTCTTGGTAATATTTTGCCACAAATTTCTTGTACTCAAAATATATTTGACCAGATCACAATAAATGATTATGATGTATACATAATAAAAACTAAAAAAAAATGAAATTTATTTTACTGAACTTACTGAAATTTAAATTCAATCTAAGCATTATCAGATTCCACTGGGGAGATTCATCATATAAACATAGAAGATACCACTTTGAAGATTTGTAATAATATAAACTTATAACCACACAATTAAGACACTTGAGTATTAAAATGTACAATTTGTCATAATTAAGTCACTTGTGTATTAAAATGTACACCTTGTCTCAACTGTCTACTATAACAGAAAATGGTTAAGCAATCCAACAATAAAATTATTCAAAAACTATTTTCTTCTGCATAAAAGGATAATGCTCAATACACTAATTTACAGCGTGTTTTTCCTCAATATCTTCTTTAGCGCACCTTTTACATCCTTATTTTTCAAACTATAGATGAGAGGGTTTAACATAGGTATCACAACTGTATAAAAGACAGAAACAATCTTGTCTTGCTCCATTGAGTAACTAGATGTAGGACGCAAATACATGAAAAGAATTGTTCCAAAAAATATGGTGACAGCCATGAGGTGGGAGGCACAGGTGGAGAAGGCTTTATATCTTCCCTCTGTTGAGCGCATTCTCAAAATGGCAATTAGTATACAAAGGTAGGAAATGAGGACAATCAAAACACAACTGATGACATTAAAACTGGAGAAAGCCATGATCACAATGCCGTTGATACGAGTATCAGAACAAGACAGTTTGAGTAATGGTGGGGTGTCACAATAGAAATGGTTAATCTTATTAGAGCTGCAAAAAGACAATCTAAACGTCATTCCTGTGTGTATGGCAGCATTCCCAAATCCTGCTAAGAAAGAGGTTGCTACTAATAAAAAACAAACTCTTCCAGACATGAGAACTGGGTATAGAAGAGGATTCCAAATGGCTGCATAGCGGTCATAGGCCATCATAGCCAATAGAAAACATTCAGTCCCCAGGAAGGATCCAAAGAAATAGAACTGGGCTGCACATCCATTAAAAGAAATGGCCTTATTCTCACTCACAAGATTTACCAGCATCTTAGGAGTCACAGAAGAGGAGTATGATGCATCAACAAAGGAAAGACTGCTCAGAAAGAAGTACATGGGGGTGTGAAGAGAAGGATCAATCTTAATTAATACGATCATACCTAAATTACCCACCATAGTAGCAATATAGATTAAAAGAAACAATACAAAGAGGACACTTTGCAAATCTGGATTATCAGACAGCCCTAAGAGGATAAATTCTGTCACTTCTGTATGATTGCTGTATTCAACCTCTTTCATATATCTGGTCATCTGAGCTGCAGTCCTAGAAATGAAACAAAATATAAAATGTGCTCAGATAACAAAGTTACAGACATCATCATTGACAGGTACACATCTGCAGACACATCATGCAAAGTGAAAAAATAT
>PVKC010040869.1:0-12252 GCA_004027635.1 Crocidura indochinensis | reverse complement strand
CACCAGGTGTGACCCAAAAGCAAAATAGGAAAAAATAAAAAAAAAATAAATAAAGATATTTAATTTAAATGAAAATTGAAAAAGTTAACCCATCTACTAGGGGATGGTGCTACTCTGAGCTGCAAAACGGGACAAACGTGCAAGACAGAACATAACCCTCAGCACAGATTGCTAGTGTGTGGGTGTGAGTGGGTGGTGTGGATATGGGTATGTAAAAATCCATAAATTATATTTGTGAAGATGGCAGAGGGGTTAATAAAGAGTTGATTATAAGATCAGGAAAAAGTTGAAAGATATGAGATCTGGTTCAAGTTCTCAGCTTGCATTCTATTTAGCTGATGTGATCCCGAGGGTCTGTTTTTTGAGACACAGGAATTTCTATTAAAGTAGCTAAACATAATTGTACAGTTTTAGGATCTGGGCAAGAGCAAATGGCAAATGCTACCTCATTCTGTTTGAATGAAGTAGCTCTTGGAATCTTCTGACAGTGCTGTGATTAGTTAAGAATAGATTTGCTAGAAAGAATTTTCCACCAAGATTTAAGAGAACTATATAATCTACGGGGTTTCCCTTTCTTCCTCCTGCAAATGATTAAAATCCTAGTTTTAGGTCTATTCAAGAGGGAAAGCCCTAAAGACTTGAAGAGGGAAATAAACTCATAAACTGATAATGTGAAAAGCTTTAACACCATTGCTGAGATTAGTTTGAAAATAGCTTAGCAGGGGCTGGAGAGATAGCACAGTGGTAGGGTGTTTGTTTGCCCTGCATGCAGCTGACCCAGGACTGACAGTGGTTCAAATCCTGGAATCCCATATGATTCCCCGGTGCCTGCCAGGACTGATTTCTGAGAGCAGAGCCAGAAGAAACCCCCAAGTGCTGCCAGACATGACCCAAACATAAAAAAAACAAAACAAAACAAAACCAAAAAGCTTAGCAAACAAGGATATGTGCATAGAAGTGGAGTCTGAATTTTAATCATTTATTTACAGGGCACGAAGCATTAAAGCTCTCTAGTGGTTTCATGAAGCCACTGATGTCACTCAATCTCATAAATTTTTGGAGACAAGCTTTAAGAGTAAGCATTAAGAAGAACTCAAATGCAAAAAAAGTGACCCTCTGCAGAAAGAGTTATTTTCTTGGATTTGGATCCATCTTTTAGGCAGTTAACAAAATATATCTGGAAATTGGACTTTGTAAGCCAGGGAACTCTCTGTATTTGGAAAGGAACCAAGGAACTACCCTAGAAAGGAGAGAGAAGATAAACTCTCTCATTGAGAAAGAAGATTGTTTGGGTGAACTGATTGCCAGATGGCAAACAAATGATTATAACAAAGATATTTATAAGGAAGGAATGAAATTCACCATTGTTTTGTAAACCTATGCTCAATTTCCAAAGGGCCAAGTTTTGAAATCTAGCTAATTAAATTATGCCTCCTACACTTGAAAGTGGGGTTATTTATGAAGATTTTCACTAGAAAGAGCTCATATAAACTATTCCCTAATGGTTATAAAACTTCAGTAGATTAAGGACTAAGAAAAAAGACTATCGTTGGATCTTTAAAAAATCACAAATTGTGCCCTGTTTCTCATGAATCCTCATATCTGTAAGATGACACCAAGTTATTAAACCCCGACCCTGCCAGGAATAATTTCTGAGTGTAGAGCCAGGAGTAACCCCTGAGCACTGCTGGGTGTGACCCACAACTCCCCCAAGGCCTCCAAAAACCAAAAAAAGGAACTTAGATACTAGACTCTTATTACAGTGCTCATTATAAGAATGTTAGCAAACTTATTTTCAAACTGTATATATATCTGCAGAAACATTTTTATAATTTTGTTTTGAGAAGTTTATGGAAAAGAAACTTCAATGCTATAGAATTATATTACAGGGCTTGGTGTAAGAGTGTTTAAAAAATTTTCAAATTAATTATATCTTCAGAAAGGTTCTAATGTTTATGTTTCAGAGAAGTTTATGAAAAATTTTTGTAATATGTGTAAGACAAAGGTATGGAAAACTGTCTTGTGAATGGTATATACAATCTAACCCTTGATTCTTTTACTGTCAATTTTTATCATACCTATGAAAAATAAGAACCATTTTTATTATAACTTCTTATCTGGGGTTCCTGCCTCTGGCAGAGAAAACTAGAACAAAATTTTTGTAGCCTTTCTCAGTTTTTGTTGACAAAAAAGGTGGATTTGTAAGATGGTACCCAGCTATTAACCCAAAACAAAGAGGTTCCTCCATCTTCCTTTTTCCTTTAAGCCTACAAGCAATTTGGCTTTGGCAGGCAGAGATACTACGAGGTGAAAAGTAAACTGACTTCATGACTCTCTCCTGACTGACTTAGTTTATTAATTCTTTGCAGCTACCCTACTTGCATCAGACCCATCAGCCTGGGTGTGGAAATACAATGAATGGGGTGATTTCACAAAGTGTGGGCTTTATTTTACACATGCCCAAGCAAGCACAGTGCAAGAGCTTGTGCACAGACACACATAGACACGTGCAGACATACACACTGACCTTTCTTCACCATCCTGCCAGCCACTGTAAACTGGGTGGAGTCATTGGCTGCTCCTTTTCCTTTTGTTTTCCAGGCTTCTTCTCTCACGGTGATAAGGTGCTTTCTCTCTTCAATAGTCATTTGGCTCTCGCGGCTTTCAGTTACCCTCTGTTTATAGGAGGCACCAGGGAAAAGGCGAAAGAGGAAAGGACAGATGTGAAGTTAGCTGATAGCGTTTTGTGAGTGGGAAAAAAAGCACACAAGACACCAAAGAGAGCCACATTGTCTGAAACGATCCTCCACTATCAGACATAGGCTTGACTTCCTTCTTTCCAGCTTGGTTTAAGAGCTCACCACCAAGAATCCTGAACTCCAAGTACACAATTTTTCTTCCCGTGCATGGTTTGGAACACTGAAACACTCAAGTACACATTGTTTCTTTCTTTCTTTTTTTTTTTTTTTTTTTTTTTTTTTTTTTTTTTTTTTTTTTTTTTGTCATTTTTTTAGTTTTTGGATCACACCCAGCGGCACCCAGGGGTTACTCCTGGCTCTTATGCTCAGAAATCGTTCCTGGCAGGCACGGGGATATGGGATACTGAGATTCGAACTGCTCTCTGTCCTGGATCAGCTGCATACAAGGCAAACTGCCCCTACCACTGTTCATCTCTTTGGCCCCTCAAGTACACATTGTAACATAAAAAGTAAATAATAGATAGGTCTTTGTGCCACGAACTCAATAGAGTGTTTTAAGTTGTTCTAGTTTATATATCTTATTAAATTCAAAACTACAGTTGAACCTGGACAAAGCTCCCTGGACATGCCCCCAGGATAGTGACCAGAGTAGCGCCTTTGGCCTGGGAGGGCTGGAGATAAAGCAATGGAGAGATTCTACCTGCTTTGTATCTATCCCTCTATTCTCTCTCTCTCTCTCTCTCTCTCTCTCTCTCTCTCTCTCTCTCTCTCTCTCTCTCTCCCTCCCCTCTGAGTCTTCCCAGGCTACTTTTGGCCAGTCAATTTCTTTATCTCTCTCTCACTCTCTCTCTCTCCTTTTTTGTCCCCTCCCTGCAGCTTTGGGCCCTTGCAGGCAAGCAGCAACCGAGCAACAGGCAAACTTGCAGCTTATTGCAGTAACCTACAGAAGCCTGGCAATCTTGTAGATTACTTGCAGTAACTGCAGCCTGGTAGAACTTGTGAAAAACTGTGGCAGTGATTCTACGATATGTATATATATTTATAACATTTTTACTTAAAAACAACGCTCTCAAACATTTATCATTGGGATTTTGAAGTTGGAAAGTCACTGCTGGGCACTCATTTTGGTAGAACTGGGGAGAAACTGGTGTGGTGGAACTCCAGGGTACCAGGAAAATAGGTGGCCCTGGGGGAAGGTCTGATGGAGCTGGCATGATGGAAGGGACACAGGAAGGAAGTAGAGCACAGGGTTCAAAGGAACACAGCCAGAGAAGTGGGTCAAGTGCCGTGGCGACCCAGCAGTCCCACAGCAGACAGGGTTTGCTTTCCCTCCTGCTTCTGTACCATCCTCTTTGGGGGAAGGAAGAACTATCCAGAAGGACAGTGTGGGAGGTGGTGTTGTTGATAAAGAAAATGATCCTCCTTAGGACAGAAGGTACTGTCCTCTTCTGTCCACTGTGAGGACAGAAGGAGGGTCTGTGTTTTTGCCTTGACCTCATACTCTTAGCCTCAAAGAAGGTCAGTTCAGGCACTTTCTTTCACAGGACAGAGGAGCTATCCTTAAAGTTTCCCAGTGGCTTTCCCCTTTCCTCTCCCCCAATCAGGAGTGGAACGAAGCCAATGCACATCAGAGTGACGACAAAGTCGCCCACAGACACAGTGAAGACATTAAAGGAAAATATATGCTATGGGGCTCAGCAGGTGATTGCTTTAATTTACACAGTTCAATTCTCCATGGAAAACTAGTTTTCTTTAATGGACCAACAGGAAATAGTGTCCAGACTCATGGAGGAAGAAGGCAGAGACCCGGATAGCTCTCCTGTCCCTGCTCTGGGGTAATAGAGAGTCATTGAGGAAAAGGAGTCTTTTCTTCATCAGCAGCATGAAACCACATCTGCATTCATAATAGTTTTCTGGAGCCAAATCAGTATGGACAATGTATGGAGACAAAGTTCTATCGAGAACTTTGGAAATGTAAATTGGGTTCAAAGTCCTTTTCCTAGAGATAACTGAATGTTATACTGATCCAGGCAAGGATTCTAGATGGGGTGGATGTGTGAAACTGAAAGGGACATTACTGGGGAACATCAAACAATTGGAATTTTGGCAGTAGATAAATATTGCATACAAGTTAAATTTCTTCTGCATGGCCACTGTTTTAAGAGTATGGACATATACAACAGACTTCTTGTAGTCTCCAATTTTTTTTGTTTGTTTTTGGGTCACACTCGGCAGTGCTCAGGGGTTACTACTGGCTCTATGCTCAAAAATCGCTCCTGGCAGGCTCGGGGGATCCATATGGGATTCCGGGATTCAAACCACTGTCCTTCTGCATGCAAGGCAAACACCCTGCCTCCATGTAATCTCTCCAGCCCCAAGTCTCCAAATTCTTAAGGTGATAGTATGTGTAGATAAGTTTATGGCAGGTGATGAGGGAAAACTGCTCATGAATGGGTCAGAAGCTTTATGACTGCAAATGTCCCCAGAGTGCACCTCTGCCCACTTCTGCACATGAACATGGACACTAGAGAGCAGATGACAGACTATGAACCAGGAAGTGTGTCTTCCCCAGACATGGGATATTTGTATTAAGTATGATTCTGGGTGCTGATTTTAGGATTCTAAGAACATTCATTTTTTTTTCCCCTCACATAAACTAATGGCGGGGTCGGAAAGATAGTATAGAGGTAAGGCATTTGCCCTGCATGCCGAAGGGCGGTGGTTCGAATCCCGGCATCCCATATGGTCTCCCGAGCCTGCCAGGAGTGGTTTCTGATCATAGAGCCAGGAGTAATCCCTGAGTGCTGTCAGGTATGACACAAAAACCAAAATTATAATGGCAACAGCATACCATATCTGAAAAATTACCTATCAAAAACATACCAAACAGGAATGCTCTACGTTTGGAGGGCAGGAGAAACTTTGATGACTTTTTTACACACATTTATGGAGAAAAATGGGGTAAGGGGAAAAGAGTGCTGAGAGAGAAAGGGAGAGAGGAGGAGGCGAAAGCAGATCGCATTTGGGAGATATGGAAAAGGGTACATCAAGGACCTGTCTATCATGCAGACTGCAAAAGGTTTTACACTTTATCCAGATGACATGTTATCAGAAAGTTAAAAATCCTTTTTCCTAACTTTCCCACCCAAGATTGGCAAGATGACCAGAATTTCAAGCCATGCCCTAAATCACATGCCCTGTTTAAATAAACTTTGAGTTTGCTTTGCCAAGAAGGCTTCATCGAAACTCAAACAAGTGAATATATTTTTCTTGAAAATGAAAATTCTGAAGTGAAATTTAATAAAAACAATCTGGCACTTGGCTTGAAATATTTCAACAAAACATATAGTGCCAAGAAAGTCTGTTTCTTCAAAGATCTAGACACCACTAACTCTGGTAGATTTAGTAATATATCTGCAAAGTTTGGGTGTGGAGTATATGGTTGGTTTGTGACTCAGAAAAATGGTATCCCCAAATCAGCAATTTTATTTCCTAAAGCAACAAAGTTCCCTACATGCCTATGAGAACACAATAAATGTGAATTCTAGGAAAATAAAGCCCTGTAAGCATTTCAGTCTTCTAGTCATTTGCCATGTATATGTTATAAAGACATTTTTTTTTTGCTTTCCTCAAAGTTATGTTATAATTAAATGGCGATGTTAAACATGAAAACTTTTGCTTCTCTTTCTCCCTAACTTGGATAGTTGGTGGGCTTGGGACAGAGCCCTCTAATCACTGCTATTTGACTTTACGTGGCTTTCTAGTGGAACAAAGAATGTTTAGCCTGTTTATTCACTGAACAAACTGAGTCAAGTCATACCTTTAAAACTGAAAAGGAGAAAAAGTAAGTTAAGTTTCATAGTAGCTTAAGGTTTGGGGTCTTGCTTTGTTTTCCCCTCTAAGTTTTGTTTCCTTATTGAATGTAGGTTATCATAATTCATGTCATTCTCCAGGTTAAATGAGGAGCAGATATGGGGATGGATGTTTTAGCCCATCTATTCTTTACTATTTAAATATAGATTTCACTGTAGAGAGAAGGAGAGCAGGAGAGGAGAATGGGTAACTTGGATGTATGAGCACAAGTAGATAGATGTGGGGCAGATATGTTTAAAGTGCAGAGATATAGTAAAGGAACAACATGGGCTCGGCCAAAAACCTGTGGGAAACAGTTCAAAACTGTGCAAAAGCTCTAACATCTTAAGAACACAAAAGTGTTTTTGGTTGGGCTGGAGTGATGACACAGTAGGTAAGGAGTTTGTCTTGCACACGGCTGACCCAGGTTTGATTCTCGGCATCCAATATGGTCCTCTGAGCCTGCCAGAAGTGATTTCTGAGCGCAAAACCAGGAGTAACCCCTGAGAGCTGCCTGGTGTGGCCAAACAACAATAACAACAACAAAATGTTTTTGGATACCAAGTTGTTCCTGGTGGATTTTTTTTAAACACCCACTGGAAAATTGCACTGCAACACTCACTGTTCCTGGCATAAGAAGGTGGTATAACATACAACTAACCTTTATCTCCAGGACTAGTGCAGATTAAAGACAATATTCTTCCACAACTGCTTTACATACAGAAAACACTGTGAAGTAACTTGAAATTTTCACCCAATTCATATCTGGTTAAGGTAAATTATGCAAAGAAATTATACAAGTCCATGTTAAATTAAACAAAAATGAGATGAAGGGTCAAATCATGACTCATTTTTCAAAACTGTTATCACGTTAGAATTCTTTGTATTGTTCAGATAAATTTAACTCTGCTGCCTCCTTAATTAAAGGCATTTTAATCTGTTAGTGCCCACAGCCTCAAGTGGCTTGAAGAAAATATGAAACTTTGGATCTCAAAATACTGTCTACCAGCATCTAAGATGGAAGAGGAGAGGGAATTAAAAAAGAACATCTCTCATTCTGGTTCATCCCAGAGGCACACGAGGAAGGAAAAATAAAGTGTACAGACAGAGAGAGGGAGCATATTTACAAAGAACTTGTCTGATATTTCAGTGCTTGGTTTACTTCTGGGAGCCTTTACATAATCAACTATATCCCTGTCATTGCTGGGGATAAGTGTTTAAGAGTACTGACAAGTGAGTGCCATAGAATTGATACAGAAAGGTCACCTGGGAAAAACTTCCAAAAAGCAAGAATGTAAAAATTTTGAAGTGACAAAAGCAATTTATCTCTGATATATGTTATTTTTATTTATTTATTTTTGGTTTTTGGGTCACACCCGGCAGTGCTCAGGGGTTACTCCTGGCTCCATGCTCAGAAATTACTCCTGGCAGGCACGGGGGACCATATGGGGCACCGGGATTCGAACCGATGACCTTTTGCATGAAAGGCAAATGCCTTACCTCCATGCTATCTCCTGGGCCCATATGTTATTTTTAAACTTCTGAACATGTAGAGAGATATTCCATGTTTATGGATAGGAAGATAAAGATACAGTGTTAAGATGCCAGTGATTCCCAACTTGAATGCCATTTTAACTTTCAGCAAGCGATTTTGTGAATATTAATATAGTTGCTCTAAAGTTCATCTGGAGATACAGAAGTGGAAGGATAGCTCAATGAAACGAGGGCAGGCTTTGCATATGATCTAGGTTTGATTCCTGGTATTAAATGATTCCAAAGCACCATTGGGCTTAACTCTCAAGCACAGAATTAGGAGTTGCTTCTAAACACCCAGGTATGGTGAAACCTCACCCCCCAAAAGTCAACAAAACTGGATTAGCAGATTATTCAGCAAATATAAAATTCTAATGAACAAGTCAGAAGATTGATGTTACCCAACTACAAAATAAATTAGAAAGCTACAGTAATTAAGACATTACAATATTGGTGAAAAACCAAAGCAAGACAAAAAATAGAGCTCAATGGAATGAACAGTCTAAAAATAAGAGCAAAACAAATATAGTCAATTAAGTTTTGACATATATACTTCACTAAAGTTCTGACAAAGAAGCAAAATTATATATAGTGACATTTCTTGTAAATGATGCTAGATTAACTACTTGCAAAAGTATCTGAAAAGGCTGAGCTAGTAAAAAAAATATCAGTTATTGCCAAAATTTGGAGATAGAAGGATGAATAGAATGTGGATAACTTTTAGTGTATAAAACCATCACATATAATTTTATGATGATGAATACAAGTTAATATAAATTTGTCAATATCCAGTAAACATACAAAACACCAAAAGTAAGCTATGAAACTTTGGGTAGTAATGACACATCAACAGAAGTGCTTCAGTTGTAACAAATGTACCATTCTAATACAACATGTGTGGCCTTGGGGAGATTATATGGAAATCCCTAGCCTCTCTGTTCAGTTTTGTTGTGGACCTAAAACTGTTCTAAAAAGTCTATAAAAAAGAAGTGTGTTTATATGCAAAATATATTTATACATCTAAATAATTCGACAATCTTTTCTCTTAAAGTTTTTTATCTATAAGGATAAATCTAGAAGGAACAACTCATTATCCCCCCACTTGATGATGAACTAGTTTATCCTAGATATTTTCAGGGTAGACATTAGCTGACTATGTGTGGGTCACATTCTCACAAAACATGAAGGGGAATGTCATCTCAAAGAGAATAAATGTGAGGACGCCAGATGTTAACAGGAGGACTTAGTTGACACCCCTCTCAGGCAGCACCCCAACGTCCTTTGTTGTCCTATTCACACTTGTCTCCTTAAGGAACAAACTGTAATACTGACATTTTAGTGAAAGACCACCAGACAGGTGCCTCTAAGTGGCCAGAGGAGATCCCACAACAGAGTGGGGAGCAGAGCCTGACACATGGCAAACTGGTAGCAGTCATTCTTCACAGATTTTTCTCTATGTGGGGGATCTAAAACAATCATGGGCTGTTTTGCTCTAAACGTTATTATGAGTATGTGCCAACAATTTCACTTCTCTGGCCCAGTGTCTCCTAAGGTGAAGTTCAGAAATGACACAGCCTATGGGGACCAAAGAGCAAAGGAGATCTGTGTACTCTCATTTCATTGGTGCCACTGTAGTCAGCATATGTATGTGGGGCCTATTAATCAATGCACCTCATCTTTCTCCTTATCCATTCTTCCCCCATGCTACACTATCCTTCTACCTGATCAAGCTAAAAGAGACAACATGGGTAGGGAATTTGGGTAATGCATTATGAGTTGAATTAACAATATTAACTACCAGTTAATAGGATAGGAAAGGTGGGACTAACCTGATTATAAGAAAAACTGATTAAACCATGCAGCAACACACACACATATACACACTAAATACAGCAAAGAACTTTCCCATATGAAACAATTTCTTCCCTATGGCTTGGAAATTGCAATGAGACTTAATACCGTAGGTGTTTCCTCACCTGATTAACAGATACAAAAGACAGGTATTTATGGGCAGCAGGTATAGCAGGAGGATAAGTAGAAGCATATACAGGTTCCTACAGAGCAAAGCAAGAGGATTAGAAGTAGAAAGAGATTTATCAGAGCAGGGTGGGTAGAAGGAAAGACAAACTATCATTTATCTAACAATGTTAATTTACTCATTGCAATTTCAGTCATTTTTTGGGGGGGGGCACACCCCTTGATGCTCAGGGGTTACTCCTGGCTATACGCTCAGAAATTGCTCCTAGTTTGGGGGACCATAGGGGACATTGGGGGATCAAATCACGGTCTGTCCTAGGCTAGTGCAGGCAAGTTAGATGCCTTACCACTTGCACCACCGCTCTGACGCCTAACTTCAGTAATTTTTTTTTTTTTTTTTGGTTTTTGGGTCACACCCAGCAGTGCTCAGGGGTTACTCCTGGCTCCATGCTCAGAAATTGCTCCTGGCAGGCACGGAGGACCATATGGGGCACCCAGATTCGAACCGATGACCTTTTGCATGAAAGGCAAACGCCTTACCTCCATGCTATCTCCCGGGCCCCGACTTCAGTAATTTTTAAGAAGGGTCTTACTATTTTGTTTTTGAGTGCTACAATAAACCTACATAAGCACAGTAGATTCAATTGAATCATTTTGTGCAGTTCTTAAATAAATTAATGACACCATTACTACCCTTTATATAAGATGTTCAGTTATGCAGAAGGGACCTGTAGTTCTTACCTGAAATATTTAACTTTCACATTTTTTTAAGTTAAAGAAATAACAGCTCTCTCCATTCAGGACAGTGGGTATGTCATCTGAAGATAAGGAGGCTACCAAATGAATCATCCAAAACCAGAATTGCATGTGGGAAGAAATAATGGACTACTAGGGTCTAGAGGACACCAGTGTTAGAGTCGGGCTTACCCAAAGCAGATTAGAAATGGCACTATCATCTGTAAATCCTCCTTCTTCCTACAGGTTAAAACAAAGAGGAAATGTTGCGAACTGTTGGAAGAGCAGGTCTGGTTAGGGTGTCACGGTCATCTTCAAGTAGTCTGTCTGGTTTCCATCAGAAGCTCATGCGTGCTCACACATCCGATGACACAGATCCCAAGGAAACTCATACTCAACAGCAGCATGATTTTTTTATTTGGCGTTTATACCATTAGCCTGTTCTCTCCCCTTTTCATTAAATGAACTCAATGATTAAATGTCTCAATGATTGGGAATCAGCCTTCTTAAGGATGGCCATAATAAGAACAGGAGTGCTGGGCTGGAAAGATAGCACAGTGGTAAGGCATTTGCCTTGCACTTGAACAACCTGGGACAAACCTTGGTTCAACTTCTGGCATCCTATATGGTCTCAAGCCAGCCAAGAGCCATTCTGAGTGCAGAGCCAGGAGTAAACCCTGAGTGGGAGAGGAGGAGGAGGAAGAAGAGGAAGAAGAGGAGAAGGAAGAGAAGGAGGAAGAGGAAGAAGAAGAGGAGGAAGAGGAGGAAAGAAAAGAAAAGAAGAGAAGAGAAGAAAAGAGACCAGGAATGTTCTTCCTTTTCCAGGTCATCAAGGGTGCTAGCTTGGTTTACTAGCCTGTTGTCACCAAAGCATGAGGAAATATCAGTCCTAAATCACCACTGTAATGGTCAACTTGAATGGGATTTCAGTTCCTAGGAAAGAAGTCTAATGTGTAAGATATTAATTTCACCAAAGGATATGGGAATATGTTGAAATAGGGTGGGAACTTTAACTAATTAGGTGGTTAAAGATCAATAATGACAATTTAGTTGTAATAAAGGACCTCTTGCCAAGTCACTTTTTCTAATATGCTGCTTTGTGTCATGTCCAATGGAATGAGTTTCTCTGGAGGAAATTGTCCACAGGCCAGGCTCAAGTGCACTCATTCCACACAGTGTAGACCAGCCAAAACCACAAGCCAAATGGTTTTACCACACCAGCACTAATCATATATGTTATAAAAGCAAATGTATGTATTAGGTTAGTACTGCCCTACACTAAATCAGGAACAGGACTAGAGAAGACTGGAAGGGGAGTGAAGGAAAAAGGTCCCACACTACTTGCCATGGGAATGGACAGTGAGTCAGCTAAGTAAGCAACTAATGTTCTACTGATGAGTTTGGACTAAAGGTTCAAATCATCAACTCAGATTCTGGGGTAGAAATGTATAAAAGA
>PVKC010040868.1:0-12270 GCA_004027635.1 Crocidura indochinensis | reverse complement strand
TGCTGGCGGGGATGTGGAGAGAAAGGAACTCTTATCCACTGCTGGTGGGAATGCTGTCTAGTCCAACCTCTATGGAAAGCAATATGGAGGTTCCTCCAAAATCTGGAAATTGAGCTCCCATTCGACCCAGCTATTCCACTCCTAGGGATATACCCTAAGAACACAAAAATTCAATACAAAAAACCCTTCCTCACACCTATATTTATTGCAGCACTATTCACAATAGCCAGGCTCTGTAAACAACCAAGATGCCCTTCAACAGACGAATGGCTAAAGAAACTATGGTACATATACACAATGGAATATTATGCAGCCATCAGGAGAGATGAAGTCATGAAGTTTTCCTATACGTGGATGTACGTGGAATCTACCATGCTGAGTGAAATAAGTCAGAGGGGGAGAGAGACGCAGAGTAGTCTCACTCATCTATGGGTTTTAAAGAAAATAAAAATCATCATTGCAACAATCAACAGAGTCAATGAGAGGAGGCTGGAACTCCCAGTTCACTCCATGAAGCTCACCACAAAGAGTGGTGAGTGCAGCTATAAAAATAAATACACAAAAAAACTACCATAATCACGTGAATGAATGAGAGAACTGGAAAGTCTGTCTGGAGTACAGATGTGGGTGGGGTGGGAGGGAGGTGAACTTGGGACATTGGTGGTGGAAATGTTGCACTGGTGAATGGCGTGTTCTTCACATGACTGAAACCTGTCACAATCATATATGTAATCAAAATGTTTAAATAAAAAAGAGAAAAAATTAATTATTTTATGTAATAATTTAAATTGATATTTTAACCCTTGGTAATCAAGTAGTATATTCAATAGTTATTAATAAAGCACTGTTTTGTTGAGACATGCGTTTTTTCCAAATGTTCATACATTTCATTTTATGGTATTTTAAAATGCATATATTGAGTCAAAGAAATATTAAAGCATTTAAGTCAATTTCTTGATTCCACTGACCCTGGTTCAAGTCTGTGGTACCAGATATGCCCCCGACCACCATCAGGGGCCATTTTTAACCACAGAGCTGAAATCGTTCCAAAGCAATACCAGGTAAGGCCCAATTTACATTCCCGAAAATCATAACATTCCATAATGTCAATATTAATCCCATTATAATTTTTCAGCATTGGAAGATATCAAGATAAGTCACAATGTGAAACTTCCAAAATTCTAACTTTATATGAGAACTAAGATTTTATATTGACAAAAAGTCTGACATGCTCATTTCATTTATCTTCAAGAATCTCTTTGCGGGGCCCGGGAGCATGGAGGTAAGGCGTTTGCCTTTCATGCAAAAGGTCATCGGTTCGAATCCCGGTGCCCCATATGGTCCCCCGTGCCTGCCAGGAGCAATTTCTGAGCATGGAGCCAGGAGTAACTCCTGAGCGCTGCCGGGTGTGAACCAAAAAAAAAAAAAAAAAGAATCTCTTTGCAAACTATAAGTATGATATCTATATGACTGTGACACTCAACTGTTTAAGAAAATATAATAATTTTCTGGAAAAGAGATACACAATTCAGTTCACAGTTTATGACCATTATTTTTGAACCAAAGTAAGCCTATCATGCTTTCTGCAGCTTCTTTTTTTTTTCCATTTTAATAGGTACTTTAATGTTTAGAATAAAATATGGACTTTTTCAAAAATATTTTTTACTGATATATCAGGATTCATAATACAAATCTTCACAATACATATGTTCAATACATATAAAAAGATATTTACATGTATTTTATGCATATGTATTATACATATATTTTATATATTTTATGATATTACCATCATATCATTCCAATATCCAACATGATTTTTAGGGCCGGAGAGATAGCATAGAGGTAGGGCGTTTGCTTGCATGCAGGACGGTGTTTCGAATCCCGGCATCTCATATGGTCCCCAAACCTGCCAGGAGCGATTTCCGTGCATAGAGCCAGGAGTAACCTCTGAGCGCTGCCAGGTGTGACCCCCCAAAAATGTATTCTAGTGACATAAATTCACAAGGAGAATGGGAATTTTTATTGACATGTGAATGTCTTTTAGTGATGTAAATTATTCAAATATGAGGGGTATATACAGTGAGTAGGGCACTTGCCTTCAATGAAGTCAGCTAGGTTGGATCCCCAGTACCTATGTCCCCCCTGGGCACTAACAAGTGATCCTGGAGCACAGAATCAAAAGTGCTAAGCATTACTACTGGGTGTGCCTCCCACCCCCAAAATAGTAAAATTTAAAGATAATTATGTGGTTTAGTTTTTAAATTGTATTATAAAAAGTCTTAATATACAACACTGATATAACATTGCCCTATTGCCCTTTCTGCAGCTTCTTAACCTGGCACCAGTTATAGGCTCCCACACTAGGGGTGACTCCTGAGTGCAGAGCACAGCTGGATGTAGTTCCAAGAAATATGCCCTCCCCCAAAAGAAATGGTTTATTCATAGTTTTTATATTGTACAAAATATTAAAATACGTAGACTGGGATTTAATAAATGTGTGCTTTTAACTGAATCATAAATTCCCTTCTCCATAAAAGTTGGAATTTCACTTTAAGGTAAATGTTGGAGAATAATACAATCAATAATTAGTCATGAAACTTAGACTTCTGCATTCTTAAGAACACTACAAAATAAATTCCTCTTGAAAAGACCATGCTCCACAAGAGGGCATAATAAAGCTTTTGAGGGTGATGGAAATGTTCATTATCTTGATTGTGATGGTAGTTTTATGGATGTATACATATGTCAAAACTTATAAAATTTACACTCAAAATATGAGTAGTTTATTGTGCACCAATTTAACCTCAGTAACTCTGTTTACACACCAGTTAAATTAATTTAGAAAAACAGACATTTGATCCATATGAAAAGTCATACTTTATAGAGTGACATGTAAACACATCTTCCCCAGCTTCACATGTTACATAATTTTTAGCAGAGATGCCTTCTTAGAATTACTACCTACCAGTTTTTTTAAGTACATCACTACTTAAAGTCTCTGACTTTTATGTGACATTGAAAATCCTCAGGGTGTATGAAAAATAGTAGAAAAATCCTTACTAATTAATTTTTCCAATAAAAATTCAAGTTTTACCTTTCTGTTGAATATATATACATTCTGTTGAATATATATACATTTCTGTTGAATATATATACATTCATCCTTTTACCCTGATAACTACTATAAGATTTACTATAGCATTTAAATTGTGTACTTCATTAATAAAAGTTAAATTGTAGGTTATGCCATAAAACAACTGAAATTTCAAAATGAGCCTTCTGGTCATATCTACAGGCAGATATACTTGGTCTCTATTTCCCAAATATAATTTGAGTTTACTCCGACATCTTTAAGTGATGATGCAAAGGTGTTAGACATTCTCAGACCAAGCAGAGGCCATAAATAATAGGCTGCAGAGGCAATAGAATATATCTCATGCTACCATTTCTAACCATCATTGTTAATTGAATTAACATATGTCTTCTTTGTACACTATATGAGAAGGCCATTGCATGCTGTATAACTTAGGAAGGGGAATTTATCTATATTATAAGGCCACTGCATGTTATCTTATTTAGAAAGAGAAAATTATATATATATTATAATACATAATATATATTAGTAGGTAACTGTACATTGTATTAGAAAGGGGAATTTATATATTATAAAATTATGTGAAGAGAGAGTTGAGTTAGCAGTGGCCAAATTTCACAAGTTTATGTAAGAATGTGAGTTCATGTATACACTAGCAGTCCACGGGGGTTAGTGAAGAAAGTATAGGATGCATGCTGGGAGCAAAGGCAAAGGGAAGTCAACACTGGTGGTGGGGAATTGCCCTAATTCATTGTCACTATGAACCTTAAATATAACTGTAAAAGACTTTTAATTCATATGGGTCTCAAAAACATTTAAAAATTGTGAGTTCAGAAGAAAAAGAGATAGTATGGGTCTTAAGATGCTTGATTTGAATGTGGCAGATCTTGATTTTATCCCTAACACTGCATTTGGTGCATTCCTTAGCACTTCCAGGAATGATTCCCTGAGTGTTGAGAATAGCTTCTGAGCACCTCTGTCTGTAGCCTTAAAGCATCTACCCAAATAATAATTATTCGTTTTAATTGATTTAATGTTGAACCAAGAGAAACAAAAGGTATTACCTTACGCAAGCTGTTTTATTCTTATCTCATTGCCATCTCCTTTCTCATCTGTTTAACCATGAAATATTGGAGTTCCTGCTTTGAACTCAGACTCTAACTTCTCCCTAGTTTATCTCAAGCTAAGCAAAGTGAGGGATAGATTTGTTCAAAATAAAAATTTGTTCAAAAAGCATGAGAACTATATAGTATAGTGGCTAGACATTTTACTTTCCAGCACAACATATAGTTCTTTGAGCCTTACCAGGAGTGAACCATAAATACAATATAAGGAATAAGTTCTGAAGACTACTAGACTTATTTTCCAACCACATCTCCCAAAATCTATGTCTCCAAGCTCTCTTCTATCTAAAGATCAAAGCATACACATATGGCAAACTACTTATATCTGTGCAGGAATTTCTAGTGCAATCGGGTCTATAATACAAAATATTATATTATTGATATAATAAAAATAATACATTTATTTTTGTCAATAATAAATCTCTCCAAATTTAGTGGTGCAATTAAATAACCAGTTCATTATAACCACAGCTTTAGTGAGTCAATAATTTGAAAAACAAGATTGCTATAACTATTTTGTGATGCCTGGCCTCAAATGGACCCCAAAGAAAAAAGTCAAATAGCACAATGATAGCAAGTAAGGTCATCTGCACTGGGAGATCTAAAAAGCAAGTAGAGGCACTTAAACAAGGTCATAGACCTTGCAAGGCAGGTAGAAGTAGGGACCCTGGAGGGAATTTGAAAAAACAAGCATTCCTCTTCAGTTTCTTCTAACTTCATAGATAAAGTGACATCTATTCATAAGAGAGTTTTTCACTCCAAAAATAACACTCAATGAAAGGGAATATCACCACATTTGATTTTAAGAATACAATGATATTACAAAAAAATGTGACAGTCACTTTGATATTTACTCGCTGTCAAATGCCCTTGCAAGAGCCAAAGTAGGACCTTCCATTAAGCCTTTATGAATAATAAAATTTCCTTTACTCAACTGTTCAAGAATCCTAATCTAAGTTTTTACTTGCTATCTCTTACTTGCACTCTCCACATTGAATGTTTTATTTTCAGGTCCTCTCAACTCTACTTCAAGACAACTCTCAATTAAAGTTACTTTTCTGCATCTTTGATGCTGCTACTTGGTGCAAGTCCTCACCATATCTAATTCAAACCATAACAATAGCCAGAATTTTTATTCTCTATAATCTACATGTTATACCACTGTAATTTAATATAAATTAATACATTAGAAAGATAGGCATGACTGCCTATCAACCCTTGATGACCTCCAAAGTTGGGTAGGTAAAGTCCAAATGCCTTTGCTTGGTTTACAAAATCTCCTATGCTCTGCCCTGGACTTTACATCCACTTATTTTAGTCATCACCTGACCTCTTCTCACTCTGCCTCACCTACATTTACTTTCTTTCAGTTTCTCAACCATCCTTGGTGGTTTTCCCATAAATTTCTTCTTGTAATACTTGAACTATGTATGCTTATTTCTTATTTAAGAATGTCTTTAAATGCCATTTTCTGTAGTTCATCCAAGCTCCTGTTCTAAAGGTCATCCCTTGAGTCATGGTTAGATCCCCTTACTTATTCAGTCATTTGAAGTCAGTACTAAAAATTTATAAGGTAGCTTTCTGGATTAAGAAGGCAAATAAAAAGACTATAACTGTGTCATACCAATATTATATATTCTTTTATTAAAAGTTATTGATTTTTTGTGATTCACAGTATTGTTAATTGCTTCTCATGTACATAATTCCAACACCACATCTATCAAAGTGTATACATGTCCCATTCTAAGGATCCTATTGCCTCTCACTTCTAACACACCACAACTGCCAATTCAAATGTGTGAGTCAGTTCTGTTATGTTGCATTTGGACCTTTGTTGTTATCTTGCTGTGTATATTTATGTCCTACAGGGGTGAAAGATCACTTTGTATCTATTCATTTTATTAATACTGATTTTGCTCACTCATTATATTTTTAAATGGTCTCCATATTATTAGACATGCCTCACTTCCTTCTTTATAAATGACAGTTTGAAATATTCATAGTGGTTATGTAGTGGGTTCTCAGAAACACAGTGGTTATGTAGTGGGTCCTCAGAAACACTGCAGGCAGTATTTATGAAGTGATTTAGTACCTAAATGTGCTTAGGATCATCCCCCAAATTATTAGTTACTTCATCATAATTACATGACAAGATTTTCTTGTAGCAATACATACCATAATAATTTAAGTGTCCTGATTTGCTAATAAGAGAGCTAATGTCAGATTAGAAATATTAGTTGATCGGTATCACAAAGAAAGTTGGAAACACGTAATGAAGTTAGCATAATAACTGAAAAAATTCAAGGATCATAGAATTTATATTCCTAGCTTGTATCGGCCATGTACTCTGTATCAACTTAAGCTGTCTTTTCTTGATGTCATGGCATTAATTAGTAGTGTACAATTGAGATATTATCCAAATAAAGGAACAGAGATATTCCATTTACTATTTTATTTTTTGTTTTGTTTTTGGGTCACACCCGGCAGTGCTCAGGGGTTACTCCTGACTGTCTGCTCAGAAATAGCTCCTGGTAGGCACAGGGGACCATATGGGACACCGGGATTCAAACCAACCACCTTTGGTCCTGGACCAGCTTCTTGCAAGGCAAACACCATTGTGCTATCTCTCCAGGCCCGTCATTTACTATTTTATAAGCACATTTCCAGTATATATCATTACTGAAGCACTTATTTATAGGAATCATACAAGTTTCTAAATATAGAAGTGCTCCTTTCTAACGTTTGTCATTTTATTTTTATTATTATGTCCCTTTTATCTAGTCAGTTGATTCTCATCACAGTTTGTAATATTTTTATCAAAGTATTCAGTATTTGAAACATATTTTTCTGCAAATTATTCTCATAATGTTATTCCTCATAACCTTTGAAAGTAGATTACATAATTCTTATCACAAAGTACAAGAAGAATCTGTGTTTGTGGGGATATAGAGAGAAACAAAATCTTTTTTTTTTTTGGGGTGCCTCACCCTTTTGACATTCAGGAGTTACTCCTGTCCATGCACTCAGAAATCACTCCTGGTTTGGGAGGACCATATGGGATGCTGAGAGATTGAACCGCGGTTCGTCCTACACTAGTGCTTGCAAGGCAGGCACCTTACCTCTAGCGCCACCTCTCCAGCCCCGAGAAACAAAATCTTATTCACTGCTTGTGGTAATGCCATCTAGTCCAGCCTTTCTGAAAAACAATATGAATATTCCTCAAAAAACTGGAAATTGAGCTCCCATATGATCCAGAAATACCACTCTAAGGAAGACAAAAACACAATACAAAAATGCCCTTTGCATGCCTGTGTTCATTGCAGTATCATTTACAATAATCAGAATCTGAAAACAAACAACTCAGATGTCTGGCAAGAGAGAGTGACTAAAGAAACTGTGGTTCATATACAAAATGGAATACTATGCAGCAGTCAGGAAAAATTAAGTCATGAAATTATCCTATACATGGATGAACATGGAAGCTATTATACTGAGTAAAATAATTCAGAGTGAGAGAGATAGACATTGAATAGTCTCACTCATCTGTGGAATTTAAGAAAAATAAAATACTGTATTGTAATAATAGAGACAATAGAAATGAGGACCTAAAGGACCAGCCCACAATGTGAAGCTTACCACAAAGACTGATGAGTGCAGTTAGAGAACTAACTACTTCAACAACTTTCATGACTATAGTAGTGAGAGAAATAGAATGCCTATCTCAAAGACAGACTGAGGGGGAGTTATAGGGGATATTGGTAGTGAAAAGGTTGCACAGAAAAGGGAAGGATTGCTTTTATGACTAAAACATAACTACAAACATGTTTGTAATCATGGTGCTTGAATAAAGACAATATTATATTTTTAATATATTATTATAGTTAAAATTATGTAATTCAGAAATGCAAAGCCATTCACAGACACTTTAATATATAATTTTTGAAATTCCTATCATCTCCCACCTCTTCACTTTTGAGACTGTGTTTTATGATATGCAATCTTGCCATAAGATAATGATTCCATACATATTAATGGCTATGTAGGTGAATATTAGAGGAGAATGTATTGCAGACAAGATTAATACAATTTAAAAGGGTATATGGGTATATTAGGTGTCTTTCTATATTGTTCCAATGAATTAAATATATGTGGTTGTAAAAATAGACTTAGTTCTTTCCTCTACCCTACAACCATATCCTTTACAATATAATTTTTCTGATTCTGAAGTTAAAGAAGTGATGTTGCTTTCCCCTTCTGTAGAATCTGGAATATGTCTTGCTTTGAGTCACAGAACATAAAAGAATGGATCATGTAGCAGCAGTTGTAAGCCTAGACACTAAAAAGTCATCATGTTGTCTCTGCTTCCATGAAAAGATTTCTCACTCTTTGAGTGAGACTGGGTGGGCTAATTCCCTAAAGATAAGAGGCAATGAGATCCAGGCATTTCCAGTACTCTAATTAGTAGCCAACCAATCACTAAACTTAATTGAGACCATCTTAGACTTAGCCAGACCCACTAAGGTACCAGCTGAGCCAGATGAATTTGTAAGTCCTGCCAAGATTTAGCTGACTTCCACAAAGGACTCAGAGGAAACATATACTTGTGTTAAATATCAAATGTTGCTATCTTAAGCCATTATTTCCTGTTTGTTACATGGCAGTCCAATCTCTCATAAGGTCAGATCTTGTTTATTATCATAGACAATAATGAAACAATAGAAATTATAGTATGATGACAAAGTATAACATATCACGTTAAGAGAGAAGAAAAACCACAATAAAACACTTAGCACTTCTAAGGTAGGAATTATGTCTTATTCACATTTTTATCCTTAATACCATGCAAAATGGTACATACAGAATGTTTAATAAATGCTTTTCAGTACAAATTAGTTGCTAAATTGTGAGTGTGTCTGATAATAAATTCTGTACAGAGATTAATGTGGTTATATATCAAAGTTTTGGAAAGATCATTAAAAAAGAAATAGCCCTGCTAACAATGATACTGAAGATGATACTGAAGGCAGATGGAAATTAATAATTTCACTAATCGAGATTCATGTTTCTCATGCTCGTAGGACATTAACAGTCATTGCCTTTCAACCTTTGCACTCCAGGATCAACATCTGTGGGATTGTGGCAATAGAAGAAGGCTAAGCGGATGAATTCCTAAATTGTTCTCACTGATATTCATGGATATATTTCCTTGGATGATTCCAGTTCACAGGTGCACTGGCCACACACTAATTGAAAGAATTATTTTCTTAACATCCCAGTGTCATCTGCAAAGACTTTGAGAAGTATAATTGTTTGAGCCAGCTGCTAGGAGTTGTTTTAATTATTTTTTTTTCCAAATCAAACAATACCAAAGTAAGGGGTGCTTATAATTATTTCCTTCTTTCCACATTCTTTTGGGGAAATGAAATAAAAGAACAATAACCTAAAGTTCTGAGTCTAAGATCTTTGAAGACCAAAGAGTTGGTTTCTGTAAACAGAAACAAGTATGGCCTTTCCCTTTATTTTATCTTGATTCATGCTAGGTTATTTTGCATGTGTCTGAGGGCACCTGCTGGGAAATGGGGAGCCAGAGTCTGTTTACTCACATTGTTGATAGAGTTAACATTCTATGTGCTCCCTTAAATAGAAGATACAAAAAGTTCCATGATTTCTGTTTCTTGGGTGACTGCCAGATACATCTCTAAGGAATAGTTGTAATAACTGAAAAATCTCCTTATAGAGTTAAATCACTAATGTTTAAAGATTTCCAATTTTTCTCAAAACAGTCTTAAATCACTACAAACCTAAATGTCACAGCAGCATTATACATCTTTTTTCTAAGTATTTGCTTTCCCTCTTTTTTTTTTTTTTTACATTTTTAATTTCTGATTGTGGCAAATCACAAGAGAAGAAGGAAAATAGAAAAAAAATGAAATAAAATGGAAAGAAATGGAAAGAAATAGAAAGGAAAGGAATGCAAAGAAAAGAAGGGAAAGGAAAGATATCCTATAAGAACAACTGGGGAAAATATAAATTCAGTTATTAACACTAAAGAGGAGTTATTTTCAAAAGAATGAAAATTAAATTTAAAGAATTGGGATTAGAGTTAAGATTTACTTTAAAAGATTAAATAAAATCGAGACTAAGCTAAAACATTTTATAATGCAGAAAGATATATATGTATATATATGTCTTTGGAAATACTTTAGAGTCAAATATATACGTAGAAATTTTGAATAGTTTTTGCACACATATTGTTGAAATTACAGTATTAATACAACATACAGCTGAAAACTCTAAGATAGTCGACAAGATGTGATACATAATTCCCTTACCTTTTTTATTTTCACATTAAAATCAGCATCAAAGTAAATGCAAATGTCTAGAGAAATGAAACACTTGTGCTACAAATTTTCACACACCAAATCAGAAAAAGAGAAAGTTATAGTCCTCAAGCTGATTATAAATCCCCAGACTTATAAATATAAAATCTCAAAGTATTAAATAGCAACTTAACCTTACGTTAAGGACTTTGACTTTTGAAATTCTCAACATATGTTTATTCTTCAAACTAAAAATTGCTTTTCCACGGGGTTTAATGTTAATATGCCAGTTTCTGCAAGTACTTAAGCTACTTTTTAAAAATAAGTTTAGTATTTTAAAAAATTACCTAGATCCATTTGGGTAACTAGAATCTAAGGAATCTCATTAAAGTGGAAAGTATAATTAAAATAAATTATTTTAGAGACAAACTATTAAAATGCATTTATATATTCAAAGTCATATAAATGCAAATACCAAATTGTAGGAAAAACATTCAATTTTGCCACACTAGGCACCTTTTCTAAAGGTAGTCTTTACAATTAGGTTATTGTAGGTGCTTTGTTCAATTTTAAGAGAACACCAAAGTCCCTTTCCCTATTTAACAATATTAGTTAATATTCACACCATCATTTTCCAGAATTTGGATATATTATATAAAAAGGGCGAATGACATGCTTCCACTTTTTGACATTTTTTTGTAATTGCTTCACCTAATGTCACTCTTAATCACCTCTCTCTTTACTGATCTTCCTGATCAGAAACAGATGTGCAACATTATTTTATACTTGCCATTTTAATGATGAAAAGCAAAGAAAAGGAATAAGGTAAGATGAGGTTGAAAGTCATCATATCGATATTGGATTTCCTTCTCTTTGTAGAAGGACTGGAAATTTCACACAACAGATTAGAGAATCAAATTTGCCTTTTGCTGAAGTTTCTTATGTTATAAGATAATTGCAAACAATCATAGTGCTCCCCACTCCTTGCTATATGTACTTTTCACTTTAATATTTGGTAAGGACTATAACCCAATTTACTTTTTACATATAAAAAATGAGGATGATTCTATACTATCCTATACTCAACCCTCAAGAAGACTAAATGGAATTTATTATTTAACCTGAATATTACAGAATGTTTTAATCAGAACTTCAAGTCTTTCTAAACTGTTCAATTACCTTGAATAGAGACAACCCCCAGAAATATCCTGCCACAGGGACGCTGGAAAGGAATAGATTAGGAGCAGGTGATCCAGATGTTCACATGTGCTGCAACCCACGCCCCCCACTCTTCCCAGGCATTCCTGGATTGCTGCCTATCACTGGGGACTGCCAACACAATAGAGAGACAGAAGAAAAGGTAAAAGGACATTCAGAGGGTCTTTGAGTTATGATTCTTTAAAATCCCCAAGTATTGTGAAGGTTCTTCAAAGGGTTTCTGAACTCCAGGATTTAGTGCTCTGGGCAGCGGCCCAGGTACCACAAAATCCCCATCTGTGTGCATTTCGTTTGTTACCCGTATGTGTACTCCCTCCCTGACGTCAAAGCTCAGCTTGCTGAAAATGTGTTCTTCACAGGCCACATTCTTTCTTTTTCTGAGACTGTGAGTTTTCTGCAGAGCTGATGGCTCTCCTTGGATAGAAAGGACAGGGCAGACAGATTTTTATGTGTGGAGCCATATGCAAACCAGACAGAGCTTGTTTTCATCAAAAACCTAGTTTTTCTTTTT
>PVKC010040867.1:0-12274 GCA_004027635.1 Crocidura indochinensis | reverse complement strand
CCCCGCATTATTTCCTTTCAACTAATATAATCCCATCTGTTTATTTCTGTTTCCACTTGTTTGGAGAGTACTGTTTCCTCCTTGAAGATGCCTTTAGTGTCAATGTCATGAAGTGTTTGACCTACTTGTTCTTCTATATACTTTATGGTTTCAGACCTGCCTGATATCAAGGTCTTTAATCCATTGTATTTAACCTTTGTGAACGATATTTGATGGTGGTCTGAGTTTGCATTTTTTGCAAATGGCAAACCAGTTATGCCAACCCCACTTGTTGAAGAGGCTTTCCTTGCTTCATTTTGTATTTCTAGTCCCTTTATCAAAGATTAGTTGATTGTATACCTGGGAAAATTCCGTGAATACTCAAGTCTATTCCACTGATCAGAGGATCTTTTTATATTCCAATATCATGCTGTTTTAATAACTACTGCTTTGTAATTAAATTTAAAATTGGGGAATGTAATGTCTCCCATATTCCCTTTCCCAAGTATTGCTTAACTTTCGTGGGTGTTTATTGTTCCAAATAAAAATTAGGACTGTTTGATCTACTTCTTCGAAGAATGTCATGGGTATCTTTAGAGGGATTGCATTCAATCTGTACAATGATTTGCAGAGTATTGCCTTTTTAATTTTGTTAATCCTTCCAATTCATGAGCAGGATATGTGTCTCCATTTCTTTGTGTCCTCTCTATTTTCTTGAAGCAGGCTTTTGTAGTTTTATTTGTATAGGACCTTCATGCCATTAGTTAAGCTGATATTTGAGTCGGTGTGGCAGTAATGTGAATGATATTGCTTTTTAATGACCATTTCTTTTTTTATCATTACTAGTGTATAAGAAGGCCATTGACTTTTGTGTGTTCATTTTGCAGCCTACCACTTTGCTGTATGAACCTATTTTTTCGAAAAAAAACTTTTTGGCAGAGTCTTTAGGATTTTCTAAGTATAGTAATATGTTATCTGACCTTGACTTCTTCCTTTCCTATCTGGATGAACTTGATATCTTTTTCTTGCCTAATGGCTAGCGCAAGTACTTCCAGTACTATGTTGCATAGGAGTGGTGAGAGAGGGAAGAATTTTCTTGTGATAGATTGTAAGGGAAAAGCTTTTATCTTATCTCCATTGAGGATGATATTTTCCATTGGCTTGTGGTAGATGTCCTAGACTATATTGAGAAAAGTATCTTTCATTTCCATCTTGATGAGGGTTTGTATCAAGAATGATATTTACTGAATGTTTTCTCTGCATCTATTGATATGATCATATGATTTTTATTATTTAGTTGATATGGTGTATTATGTTGATTTATTTATGGATGTTACACTATCCTTGTATTTATGGAATAAAATGTACTTTGTCATGGTGAATGATATTCTTGACAAGGCATTGGATCTCATTTGCCAGAATTGTGTTGCGGATCTTTGCATCTATATTCATCATGGATATTGGTCTGTAATTTTATTTCATGGCAGAATTTCTGTTTGGTATTGGTATCAGGGTGATGTTAACTTCAAAAAACTTATTCAGAAATATTCCTGTTTCTTCAATTTTATGAAAGAGCCTGAAAGGTATTGGCAGTATTTCCTCTTGAATGGTTTGAAAAAATTTATTAGTGAACCCATCTGAGCCTGAGCTTTTGCTTTTGGGAAGACTTTTGATTAGCATTTTAGTTTTCTCAGTAGGGATGTGGCTCTTTAGATATGCTACGTCATCTTTATTTATTTGTGGAAGGTTATAAGAGTCCAAGAATTTTCCATTTCTTCAGGTTCTCATGTTTTGTGGCATAGTTTCTTAAAGTAGTCTTTGGTTACCCATTGAATTTCTACAATATCTGTAATCATCCACTCCATTGCATTTCTAATCAAGTTTATCAAGTTTCTCTGTCCTTTTATTTGTGAGTTTTGCAGTGGTTTATCAATATTGTTTATTTTTTTCTAAGAACCAACTTTTGTTTTTGTTGATCTTTTGTATTGTTTTATAGATTTCCACTTCATTGATTACTGCTCTAAGTTTTGTGATTTCCTTCTGCCTACCTATTTTTGGTTCCTTTTGTTTATCATTTTCTAATTTTATACACTGTGTCATGAAGCTATTTGTGGGCCCCTTCATCCTTTCTGATGTGTGCTTGCAAATTTTGTAAATTTTCCACTCTGTACCACTTTTACTGTGTCCCATAAATTTTGATAATTTGTGTCTTCACTGTCATTTATTTCCAGAAATGTTTTAATTTCCTTTTTGTTTTCATCTCTTACCCATTGATTGTTCAGTAGTAAGCTATTTAATTTCCAGGTGTTACAGTTTTTCTTCTATGTCCCTTTGTGGTCCACATCTAATTTCAGTGCCTTGTGATCAACGAAGGTAGTCTGCACAATTTCCATTTTATGGAAGTATGTTTTATGGGCCAGCACGGGGTCTATCCTGTGGAATTACCCATGTGCATTGGAATAGAATGTTTATCCAGGTTTCTGGGGATGAAGCTCCCTACATATATTTACCAGTCCATTTTCTTCCATTTCTCTTTTCAGAGCTAGTATATTTTTGTTAGGTTTCAGTTTTGTTAACTTATCAAGGGGTTACAGGGCATTATTGAGTTATCCCACAATTATTATATTACTATTGATATCTTCTTTCATATTTGTCAACAATTGTATTTAATATTTTGCTGGTCCCTCATTGGGTATGTATATGTTTAGGAGTGTTAATTTTTCCTGTTGTACTTAGCCCTTAATTAGTAAGAAATGTCCGTCTTTGTTTCTTATGACTTTTCTGAGTCTAAAGTTTGTGTTATCTGATATTAGCATGGCCCCTCCAGCCTCTTTAAGGGCGTTTTTTGCTTGAATACTTTTCATTCAGCCTTTGATTTTGAGTCTATGTTTGTTCTGATTATTCAGGTGTGTTTCGTGTAGGCAACAGAAGATTGAATTCAGTTTTTTATCCATTTAGTCACTCTATGTCTCTTAGCTAGTACATTTAGTTAATTGACATCTAGAGACAGAATTGTCTTAGTATTTAGTGCCATCTTTGTGTAGAAGTTTGGCATATCTGTTGGTCTTAAAAGAGACCTTTCATTTTTTCTTTTAAGGCTGGTTTGAGTATGAAAAATTTCTGAGCTGTTGTTTATCTATGAAGCTATGTATACTTCCTTCAGATCTTAAAGTGAGTCTGGCTCAGTGCAATATTCAGGCAAAGTTGTCATTTCATTGGGTTTTGCCACTATGTCCCACAACTGCCTTCTGATCTTGAGAGTTTCTTGTGACACATCTACTGCAAATCTTTTTTTTCCCAGAGATATCAGCTTTATTCAGTGATTAAGGTTGAAGAATAATCTGCTCCAGAATCCTGCTGTAAATCTTAAGAACACTCCCATGAATGTAATTTCCCTTTTTGATCTTTGTGCTTTCATTATTAATTGTAACTAGGATGTGTGTTGGGGTGCTTTACCTTGGGTCTCTTTTAGCTGGCACTCTTCGGGCGTGCAGTAATTGGTTGCATGTAGTTTTTACCTCCGGGAATTTCTCTTCCATGATAGCTTTGACTGCTGATTCTTCCTGGGGATTTTTCTCCTGGGTTTCTGGGACTTGAATGATTCTTACGTTTATTTCTGTTGAGCCTATCAAATACTTCTATTGTTATCTGTTCATATTCTTTGAACAATTTTTCCATTGATCATTTAAGGTTTTTTATTTTCAATCTATTCTGCTGTATGAAGTTGTTATGCATCTTATCTTCTAGCTCACTGTTTCTGTCCTCAGCTGCTATTACTCTGTTGGAGAGGTTATCCATTGAGTTTTCAATTAGTCTCCTGAGGTTTTCCGATGTGTTGTTTCAGTTTGGAGTTTTCTGAATTCTGTTTTTATATCATTTGACTCATATTTATTTTGTTCAACTTGATCTATGCTTTCTTTGAGTTCTGTGAACATCCTCCATATTTCTTCCTTCTCTAAACTCCATATCTGAGTGCATAGCTAGGTGGTTGGCAGTTTTCAGGTCATGAGAATTACCATTTTCTTTCTCAATGTTTGGGATCGGCCTGTCTTGTTTACCCATTGTCTCTATTGTATTGTGGATTTTTCTATATGTTGTGGTGATGTTCATTGGCTAAAAGATGCTTGTGGTTCTGAAGCAAGGAGTAGTGGCAGGACTCCTCTGACTCCACTCTTGTTGTGCAGGACACTCACCTCTGAAGTAGATGAGCTCTCAGAGATCAATAGCAGATAGCAACTAAGTCCCAGGTCGCAGAACAGCAGAGAGGAGGCCCAAGGTGCCTGCTTTGTTTTAGGTCACACAGCAAAAAGCAGCCTCACTGTGTGTGGGTCAGAAGCTCACCTCTGAAGAAAATGAGCCCTCAGGGAAAAGTTTAAGAGATTAACCAAATCTCAGGCCGAAAAATAGCAGACAGGAGGCCCAAGATGTCTACCGTGTTTCAGGTCACACAGCAGAAAGCAGCCTCACTCTTTGTGGGTGGCAGGCTAACCCCTGAAGAAAATGAGCCCTTATGAAACAATGGCAGAGAGGAACTAAATACCACATCACAGAATAGCAGAAAGTAGGACTGAGATATTTTGGAATGTCATATGTTAAGAGTCTGCAGTGTAAGACTTTAGACAACATGGTGATGGTCTTTCTGCTGTAGCTGTGGCATCTTCTGCACAGTGTTAGCATTTACTTTTTCACCCAGAACACTCACTCCTAGAAATATAACCCAAAAATACTTGTGGAAATGTGGAAATACTATGAAACATGCTACTCATTGTGCTGTGATTTATAATATTGGAGACTATAAATCAAGTGGTCCAATTTAGCGGAGAAAGATGTCTGCTTACTTACATAAAATTATGGCCAAGATATTAAGACAAGAACTACTTAGACAGGTTTTTTTTATTTTAAATTCTTTATCTAAACCTCATAATTACAAACCTGATTAAACAAACATTACAAACATGATGCAAACATTATAAAAACATGATTGTAGTTGGGTTTCTGACATAAAAAAGAACACCCATCTTTACCAGTGCAACATTCCCACCACCAAACTACTTCGACTTTCAACTGACGGCCCCTGTTCACTGGTTGACAAACTGCCTACCACTCTTCAGATAGAAAAAAATTTAAAAAAAAGAAGAAACCATTATTGTGGACGTTGTTACTATCCAGAGTAATGTTTGAGGGTTCCTTTCTAAGTTTTAGCACATAGGTTAAAGGGAAACTAAAGCAAGTGAAATAACCTTGCTTTCAATTTTATCATGGATATTCTGGGAATATTAGCAAAGACATACTACACAAAAATGTCAGAATTTGAGCCCAGTTTTTAGGTAAAAGGGAACTTTTTTCTATAGTAGTAAACTCTTGATTAGTAGGAAATTCATAGATAATGTGACCTTTTTCAGAAAATGGCAAAAATACTTCTGTGTACCTTATTTCCTTGTTACCTCAATGTCTACTGAATACAGTGATGTTCCTTAGGGAGCTCAGTGACCCTGTTGCAGGGGCTGGGCTTGGTGTAACCTGTGATCTCATCCAGATGGCTTGAAAAGTTTCCTCCCTCTCAGGAGCTTGTCATCAACAACTGGTGGGCATCCACGGAGTTCCCTGGTTTTGACCTGAGTTTTTATCCCAAGTAAGACTATTCTACTATAATTTTATACTAAGCAGAACCAAAACAAGCAAAAATTAAAAATTAAAAAAGGAATGGAGGAGACTTTCTTTACATTTGGAAATTAACACATTATGACGTATACTATGAAGAAAGTAAGTTACAGAGCCAAAGCAATTGCCCACCAATAGACCATTTGCTTTGCATGTGGCTGACCCAGAACCTCGGTTTGATCCTTTGATATCTCATAGCCCATAGTTTGTCCCTCATGCATGTTGGAGACCATGGAAGTTAAATATAAAAGCCCTCTTTCTAAATTCAAAATGGAGTCTCTGACAGTTTGAGTCAAAAACAGCTACGTGACAATCCACATGGATTGCAAGCTAAGCAAATTGCAGAATGCGGTCATTTGTCCCTGGGCCTAAAAGAAATGTAACATTATCAAGATAGGGGAGTCACTCACGAGGCACCAATGTTCCCAGAGGGATGGGGGCTGGCAGAAGGTTCCCATGGGAATAGAGGCTGATAGGCATACAGTGTGATTAGATCCTGTGCTGTTTTGTTCTATAAGACAATCTGGGCCTCATAATTTATGAATACCAGCTTTGTGATGTGTCAAATTGTTAATCTTGAGAAGGCAAAATGTTCTTGTGAAAAGTTACAGATATTCCCTACATGCCTCTCTCTCTTTCTGTCTCTCTTTGTTTGAATTTTGTATATAAGGCAGCCTTCCCTTAATAAAGATTGGGCTCTCGATCGGAACCTCGACCTGAGTCTCATTATTTCCCAGTCCCTCTTCTCTTTCCAGGCTGGTGTCCACTCCGTGAACTGTGCAAATAACTTCTGGGAGGGTCTCCAGAACTTATCCTGCAGGACGGGAGGTCAGGAGAGACCCCCACAAGGAGCGACTTCTGAGTCCACAGACAGGAGTAACCCCTGAACATTAACAGGTGTGGCCCAAAAAGAAAAAACGAAAAACTAGAAAGTAAGATACAAAGTTAATATAGATATCCATAGTAAGTCTTTTGAGATAGTCTTTGGGGGACACAATTTTGTACACAACATGGTCTTACTTAGTCTGAGAAATTGTTTGCAGCATTAAACTATCAGATAGTATCCTGGATCTATGGATCCCTCTGGAGCTGAGTACAATAGCATGCAATAGTCCACATTAGTGGGTGGAGATGGCAGAAAAAGGGCAGCATGGAATGCATCAGCACAGGTGTTTGCAGCTTCTTGCTAGGGGATAGATGTGGGGCTGAGAGGATATCCTTTTACTTTGGGAGCTGGATGGCAGCTTACTGGGGCAGAGGGATGGTTTCAGTTCCTAAGGAGTTAAGAAGTGAGAGCGAGGCCAAAGATAGCCCAGCTGTAATATCTTTGCCTTGCCCACAGTGTGCATTGCAGTAGGATTTCCTCACCACGTATGATCCCCCAGTCTATCAGGAATGATTTCTGAGTGAAAAACCAGGAGTAACCCCTGTGCATCAGTGAGTGTGACCCAAAAAGCAAAACAAAGCAAAACCAAAAAAAAATTGAAGGTGAAGAGAGCTAAATAGGGAGATATAATAGATCAGGATTGAGGGCTTAAGAGGATAAGAGTTCTGAATGAGGGTGGGGAAGAAGGGATAATATACAACTGGGGTTATATGCAATATAGTCATGGTTTGTTTAAAATTATTATTAGGCAAATATAGAGGCGTTCACTGCATACAAACTCATGTCCACTTATTAACTGACTTTAGGAATCTGTTTGGAGGTTGTAGTTGGAATCCTCATCCTTATGGGGTGGATCCGGGTGCTTAAAAATAATTGAATTAAGAAAAATATAAAATATGAAATAAAAATAAATTAAAAGAAAGAATAAAGAAAATTGATAAATTAATAATTTGGGCCAGCACATCATAGGGGAAAGGTTTTACAATTTTTAGGTACTTCAACAATGGCAGGGGTGAACTTTGCTAAATGAAGCTTTTGGGGGTAGACTGTAAATGGAGCATTTTAGGATAAACATAACTTTCACATCTAGAGTACTAAGCAATATTATAGTGAGCACATCAGAGGAGTCTACACTCTGTAGTATCATCCATCGTGTCTTGTGCATTGAGCTTTCTTTACTGAAAGTAGACTGACTGCCTGGGCATTATAATATAATGGTAACATATATTGAATTGAAAAAGGAGAAAAAAGGAGAAGAAAATAATATTACAAAAAGGAAAATAAGAAAAGAGAAAGAATAATGATAATTTGCAAAATCATAATCAATGAGTGGAACCTGTAACGTATGTCTCTCGTGTGCAGTTGCCTAGTTCAGTTGTCTCCATGGTCATAAGCTTTAGGTCATAGTAGAAGACATAATCAAAATGGAATGGGTAAATTGTAGCATTTTATCAAGACAGTGATATAATGATTACTGTCTATAGAGTCTAATATGTTAAAACATTCAACGCGAGGTTAGGGTGTCCAACCGATATTTCCAGAATCTCTATGAACAAAGAAGTTTAAGAATTATTTTCATCTGGTGGTGAGGTAGATTAGAATGAGGAATGAAATAGGATCTAGAAAATGTGAACAAACTTCTAGATTTCCCTCCTCTGAGCTTTTGAGGAGGTCTAGGCATTCCTTTGTGTGACTTGAATGGAACTCTCTAAATTACATCTGCTTGAATTGTGATGGCATTTTCTAGAGTGCATATTACTCAGGGACTAGATAGGAACAGAGTATAGAATTAGGTGTGAATGTGTGACTATGCTTTTGGGGCAGGGTGTGTTTGTTAGTCATTTAATTTTGAGCACAGCCATGGTTTGGTTTGCTTCTGAAGAGGTATCAGTGTGGCAGATTAATAGGAGACACTGTGCCTCTTAGATCGTGAGTGGACAGGACCCCTTGAGTTGGTGAGGAGCTTGTAGCAGTTTACAAAGAAGAACAGATGTTTTGCACTGTCTGATAAGAAAGAACCAGTTGAGGAGAACAAGAGCCATATTGAAGAGGTACGGCATATTTACAGCCTAGGAGCAGAGAGGACCAGAATAGATGAACAGGAGTCTTGTCCTTGCTGTGACAATTAGATAGTACCAAGTGGTATTTTAATTTTCCACATTCTACTACCAGAAAATTCCTGCAGAATAGCCAGTTTTCTATATTTAATAACTCTTCAACAAGTCCTTTCTCATCCTTATCTTTATTAAAATCTTTAAAGCACTAAATATCTTAGTCTGCTACTCAGAGTTCCTCTAATATCTATTACATGCAGATTACCCTGATACTATATGTAATGGGGAACATGCCTGGTGTATGCAGACTCTCAGTTCTGGTTTCCAGAACTCTCAGGAAACTCCTTTAAAACTACAGGAGCCCTTAATGTCCCTATCTAAGTCATGTTGGGTAAAAAATCAGCCACAGCATACATCATCTACAAACATTGTCCGATAGTACACACTTTTTCAAGTTTTCCTTGGCTTATGGGATTCTAGATATATCCTCTTTCAGTAAGTATTGCTTTATTTCAGAAACATAGTTTTTAATGTATTCCAGCCAGTACAATTGGTGCACATCAAACGTAAACATCTGAAAGACAGGAATAAGAACTCCAGGATGGCAACCACATCCATTTGGGCAGCATTTACACTCATGAATGAATAATCTATATACAATTTGGGTTGGTCTCTTGCAAAGGATTCCTGAGTGGTTATTTCAGTCAGTGCCACTTAAACTTGTATCAGACAAACACTTCACCTTTAGGAAATCGTGAGGAAATAAATGGAACCATGTTTAAGCAAAGGAACATATTTTTAGTAGGGAAAGGTAGCTTAAAGTGTGCATTACAGATAACAGAGTTTAATTCCCTCATTGAACTTCATATGGTTCCAGTAGCACTGTTGGATATAAAAAAAAACCTCTCACCCCTCCAATCAAAAAATTTAAATTAATTTGGCATTACTTCGAGACCAAAACAGATAATGTCTTGTTTTACCCTTGTACAATATTGGTGTGTCTTATTAGTGAGAGTGTAAACTGATGCGACCACTTAGGAAAACAGACCAAAGATTGTCCCCTACATCCCTGACTCAAAAGTAGAAATACCATAGGGTCCAACAATTCTGACCATTTACTTTAGAGCAGGAAAGCACAATAGGAATCATTACTTGTACCTCTGCTCACTGCATCAGGAGCCATGGCAGTGAGCAAATAGGCCTCCTGTTCCTATTGTAGGACACAAAGCCACTATGGAGTACATGATCTGCATCTAAATGACACTGGAAGGGAGTCAGGTGCCTGGAGGGAACTGTACTAAGAGGAGCTGAGTGACATCCCTACAGGGGTCAAATTTACTAATGTAAGATGCCATGTAAACCAAACTCTAGTTATAAGAGCAAAATGACCACCAGCCAAAAACAGTAGATTATTCAGGGATACCACAACACAGATGACACATATGACCCTACATGTTGGATCTTCCCATGGCAATAAGCCAATGTCACTTCAATATAAGAAAAAGTTAATGTTGATGTACAGAGTAGCAAAAGTGAAGTGTCAATAGTAAAAACTATCCAGTGAAATCTCTGAGAAGGCAGGAAAGAAATGATTATTGGGGTTGCATTCATCTTTCTCTCCGACCAAAACAATAGGAGCAATGTATTACAAGTTGTAAAGGCACCATCAGTGATTCCAGATGTCAGAAGTGGGGCACCGGCATTCAGTTTGATGTCTGATAGTTGCTGTGGGGAAAGACAGGCATAGCCCTTGAACTATAGGTCAGCATTGAGTGGCAGCCCCTTCCATGGCTTGCCAAATTCCGTAACGAGGTATAAAAACTCCGGATCTCCTTGAGTATCCCACCCATGATCCTCACTTATTTGTTGGTCCTAGGAGCCCAGCTCTGCCATGTGCATCTCCCTGTTGTTTATGCTCCACTCTCAGCTATGAGTTGCAAAGTACTCAAGCAGGGAAAGTGTTTTCAGAAGACAATTCATGATATTCACAAACCTGTGAGGTGGCAATGGGAGTGAACTCAGTATTAAATTGGGCCTAGGTATGGCCACAGAATCAAAGACAATCAACAGAGTACAAAGGAACTGGGTACTATTCACACACTTGTGCTGCCAATGAAATATCACTAGAGTTCAGCTTTGAGTCAGTCATTGCTGAGTTCCCAGCCTCAAACTGTCCTTTTCATAGGTCCTACTCAGTCCCCAACACTGATTCCAGCATAAGATCATCATCCCCATGCTTAGTCCCTGCCCACTATTCCTGTGGAAACTGGTGTGAGGTCTTCAAGTATTGGGATAAAGATAATGAAGTCCAACTGCTGGCCAGTGAGATGTACGCTGGGACCATTATCAGGTATCTAGTACATAGATGCCACCTATGTGTGGCCCTAGGACTTAACATTTCTAGATCCTGGTTCCAGGGTACAAGGAATCGTGAGTATCCTATAGTTAGACATGAACAAATAGGGCCCAAGTGCTAGTCCAGAAAGCTCAGGCATCCACCCTGTGCCTTCATCCCATTTCCTCTTTTGTAAACTTGGATCATATGGAACCCAAGGTAAAGCAATAGCCAGTGAGATGAATGCACTGGCCATCACTGCTCCCCAGAGACCACAGGCCCTGGTGGCTCTAGCATTAGGCCTCTGCTGAAAGCAGGCGGCAGTGAGGTTCCCCTCCTTTGGCCAGGTTATCCCCATTTGTCTCTGCCCATGGACAATGTGTCCATGCAGGTTGATGCCACTCACCAGGGCTTCCTGCCTGTGAGCCACAGGAATAGGTCGTAAATGACTGCAGGACATAATGGTTAACAGCATTCTAGTAATCCATTAACAAGGTGCTAGTAGTGAAACTAGCATTCAGTATCCTGAAAGCTCAAACCTGGTGGACTTGGTGACCATGATCTGCATAGAGAAATCTTTGAAGGGTCACCTGAATGCAGTCAAGAATGAAGTCTGCAAGCATACACAGACCTTGGATCCCCAGTACTGTTTGGTCCCTAAGCATGGCCAGGAGTAACCGAACATATCTAATATTACCTATCCCAAAGTTTTGTCTTGGGGGAAAGGTTGGGCCTCACCCAGTGGTATCAGGATTTGGCTATTCCTTTCTCCAGCATCTTGTTTATCACACCTGAATGATCAGAACTTCCCACACCTGGAGAGGCTGGTTGGTGGAGTCTGCATGGGGGGCGATGATTGAGGGATAAAAAGAGATATAGTCAACATTGGGGGTCAGTAAGCAAGGAAGCTTGATGAGCAGCTGAAAGGGAGACAGCGGTAGAGAGAACCAGAAGGAACAGACAAGAGTTTGCTTGGAAGTGCTTAGCATAAAGCCATTTGAGGAAATGTGCATAGATGTTAGGACCATGAATTAAAGCTCTCTGACTCCTAGATCTTCATCTAACTACTTTGTGAATTTTTCTGCTTTCACCCTACCAACTTCAGACTCACCAGGCCATAGGGGCTGCAGGAGGCAAGGCAAGCCAAGAAAGGCCTCACAATCTCCCTTCCAACACACTTGAACGGTCTCATATTAAAATAATATCGGGGGTCACTTCTGGTGGTGCTGAATGACCATATTTGCTGCTGGTGATGAAACTGGAGCCTTAACTATTTTGTCTTCTCAAAATAATATTAAAATGGTTGTTACAGATGAGTGAACAGGAAAATCAATGAGATAGATTAAAAATGTGATCCTG
>PVKC010040866.1:0-12254 GCA_004027635.1 Crocidura indochinensis | reverse complement strand
TTTTATTCTATTTTGGCAAAGGAAATTAATTGAATTGTATTTGAAAAGTGTGCTAAGAAGTACAAACAAAGTTTGTTTTCTGGTAGGTGAAAATTCCATATATAGGGCTAAGAAGGAGTTCTTGGTTTTGATGCTCCCAAGTATTGGTTTCCGGTTGTTTGTGGCTCAGAACTATCATCAGCCTGACTTCCTGAGACAGAGATTACTTTGAGAAATGAAGGCAGGATCAGTTAACTCATGTCCCAGCATTTCTTGCATTTGGACTTTTCTCCTGTATGGCATTTATTAAGGATTATTGCTTGACTATTAAGGAAAATTTAGACAATATAGAGATTAAAAATAAAAAAATAAAAATACAAGTAAATTTTTTTAATTACAAACTACTATCCCTGTAGAAAATTCTTTCTATTTAATGATTGCTCCCCCAAGAACTCTCATTAATATTATACAACATACTTGTGTATATATGCGTGAAAATACCCTCATATGCACAAGAAAATATTTTATATATGTGCAAATGTGCTTATATTTGTATATCCAAGTGATTAGTCACTAATACATATTGATAATATATATTTGAAGTAAACCCACTATAGAGGTTCTTATATTAACTATATGCTGAGGGGAAGCAATTCTATACAAATTGAAACTATAAACTAATCCTGTGAGAGATGCTAGTAACTGAGACCTGAGAAGTCATGTACATAGGAATAGACAAAAATCTAATTATTCCCATAATCATACCAATATCTTTGTTCCATTTCACATTTCTTGAGTTGTGCTTTGACGTCAAAATCTTTTCTGTGCTTTTTGTTTGCCTTATTTCTTGTTATTGTGAAAGTATTCCATTTTGTATACACATAATATTTTCATTATCTACTCATTTGTCATTGGATGCTATGCTGATTTCATATTCTAGCTACTGTGCTAAGTTCTGCAATGAATAATTATGTTCAAATGTCTTTTTGGATGAGTGATTTTTGTATCCCGTGGGTAGAAAATAAGAAGCAAAATTGCTAAGTTATATGGAGACTCTATTATTATTTTTCTAAGAATGCAAACACGTATTTTCTAAGACATCTCCATACTATTTCCAAAAGGGTTGAATCATACAACATCCCCACAAGCAATATATGTTTTATTTTCTAGGGAGATGTGCATACAGCAGGATGGGAGAATCCACCTCACAGTTGTTTACTTTGGAAAAGAAGAAATGAATGAAGTCAAAGGAATTCTCGAAAACACTTCCAAGTGAGTATAATGTCATCTTGCAATGAGCCACAGTAATTGAGTTCAGTAGCATCCAAGGCTGAAATATCTGCTTTTGAATATTTTCCTTAACATTGTTATTTTGAATTATTTTTCTTAATACTGTGCACAGTAGGAGATAAATTTATGCTGCTCACAAGGAATTTTGTGTACTCCTTCTCTAGAAGACCACTCTGCTTGGCACTGGTCTTCATAAAATAGCACGTTGCTTTTGACCGTGAGGTTTACCCTGAGCAGCAAGGATGGGAAGTATAGGCTAATTCAGGATTCCGTGTGTCTAGATGTCATCCGGATACACCACAGATTCAAGGACTTTATAAGCCTTAAAAAATGCTATCAGGGAGTGGTAGCATTTTGTGCTGCAATCTCAAAGGCTGAGTGATGTCTATTCTGAATCATATCTGATTAATGGTAGAATAACCATACTGATTCCTAGTAATTATTTATTTTGAGAGATTCAGAGAAGCACTAAGTGATAATTGGGCCAATATTCTTGATTAAACCTTCTCAGTCAAATAGAAATTATTTAATCAAAACCTTTAGACTTGGGGTTAGATATTTTTACCTCATTGATCTTGCACACACAGAATAAATATATTCAACAGAGGTGAATTTCTGTACCTCCCCCAAACATTTACAAATAAATGTTCATGGAATTTTCTACTAGTGAGTAAAGCAGAATAGTGCTGTTACCCCTTCTATGGAGGTATGACAATTTCACAAGAAAAATGAGGTGAGTTGTTTCTCTGTGAATGAAGCTATGTATCAGATAGTTTAAAATGTAAAATAGGTGCTGGTTTTATGGTTCTGATGAATGGTAATAATGGATAAATTATGAGATTAGTACACTTGTATTTATTTTCATGATTGGCTACTAATTATACTAATTATTTAATAATGGATACATAATCAGAATGTTGATTACAATTATTCTAACATTCTGAAACATTAACCAGTCAGTGAACAACAGCCACTAGCCATTTTTTTTGGGGGGGGGCACACCCATTTAACACTCAGGTGTTACTCCTGGCTATGTACTGAGAAATCGCCCCTGGCTTGGGGGGACCATATGAGACACGGGGATTGAACCGTGGTCCTGCCTAGGCTAGCGCTTGCAAGGCAGACGCCTTACCTCTAGAGTCAACTCTCCGGCCCCGCCTCTAGGCATTTTTTACACCACTCATTTTTATTAATAAAGTTTTACTAGAATGCAGGCGTACGTGTTTATACACATGCTATTTCATTTTTGGTCTTTTGGGCCACCTAGCAATGCTCTGGGGTTACTCCTGGCTTTGCATTCAGGAATCACTCCTGACTAAGAAGAACCTGTGGGGTGCCTTGAATAAAACACAGCTTGACTATATGGAAAGTTCCCATGGTATTATTTCTCCAGCCACTTATATGCATATTTTTTATGGTTAGTTTTGTGCTGCAAGCTTTAGTTGTTCACAGATGTAGTGCATTACAAATTCTGAACTACTTACTATGTAGTCCTTAAGAGGAAACATTTTTACTCTCCTTTGAGCAATAATGAATAGTTCAAATTTTAAAACTCGCAATAACTTTATGCTTCCACTAAATATAGATCAAAGAGATCAACTATTTAATACCCTCAAAGTAAATGAAATAGAAACTCTTTTTACCTCAATGTATTGCAATATAACTTAAGTCTTTTCTTATGAAAGAGGAATGTGAATGATTAGAATTCATGTATAAGTCCTGTGGATAAATTTTAACATATCTGGAAGTGTCTAGAGATTTTTAAAACTTTCTAAGTCATTTTAACATGCATGCAGGATCGATAACTATTATCCAAGGATGTGAGAGTGCCCCTCGAGGAATTTCTATGAAAGTCTGTTATTCTATGCTGTGGAAACATATATATATATATATACATATATATATAGTGCCATTAATTGACTTGGATATAAAAATGTATATGCACTAAACTTTTGATCTATCTTCTATCCCTAACCTGTAAGAGTCTGGATGGCAGCCAGAGTACCATTCTGAGATATTGTTGACCATTAAAGAAAATAGATTTGAACTTTATAGTTCTAACTGCACTTCTCCAACCCTTTGTGACAAGTTTCCTACAATGGACCAGACCTCCTGAATAGCATTTCTTTTGTCTTTGGTTTTTGTTTTACCATATTTTGCTTTTTTTCTAAAGAGATATCTTTTTTATATCTTTATTTAAACACCTTGATTACAAATATGATTTAAGTCGGGGTTCAGTCATGTAAAGAACACCTCCTTCACCGGTGCAGCATTCCCTCCACCAATGTCCCAAGTCTCTCTCCTCCCTACCCCACCCACACCTATACCCTATACAGGTTCTATACTTGCCTCATTCATTCACATTGTTATGATAACTCTTAGTGTAATTATTTTTCTAACTGCACTCCTCACTCTTAGTGGTGAGCTTCATGATGTGAGCTGGATCTTCCAGCCCTCCTCTCTTTTGTCTCTAAGAATTATTGCAAAAAATGTATTTTAAAAAAACTCATAGATGAGTGAGACCATTCTGCATCTAGCTCTCTCACTCTGGCTTATTTCACTCAGCATAATAGATTCCATGCATATACATATATTTCTAGGAAATTTTCATTACTTCATTTCTTCTAACGGCTGCATTATATTCCATCGTGTATGCTCCACAGTTTCTTTAGCCATTCATCTGTTGAAGGGCATCTTGGTTGATTCCAGAGTCTGGCTATTGTACATAGTATTGCAATCAATATAGGTGTGAGAAAGGGATGTTTATATTGTATTTTTGTGTTCCTAGGGTATATCCCTAAGAATGGTATAGCTGGATTGTATGGGAGCTCAATTTCCAGTTTTTGGAGGAGTCTCCATATTGCTTTCCATAAAGATTGGACTAGATGACATTCCCACCAGCACTGAATAAGAGTTCCTTTCTCTCCGCCTTCCCTCCAGCACTGCTTGTTCTCATTCTTTGTGATGTGTACCAATTTCTGTGGTGTGAGATGGTACCTCACAGTTGTTTTGATTTGCATCTCCCTGATGATTAGTGATGTGGAGCATTTTTTCATGTGCCTTTTGACCAATTCTATTTTTTTCTTTGAGGAATTGTCCGTTTATTTTTTTCTCCCCAGTTTTTTAATGGGTTTAGATATTTTTCTTATTAAGTTCTGTCATGTATATCTTAGGTATTAGCCTCTTATCTGATGGGTGTTGGGGGAACAGCTTCTCTCATTCTGTGGGTGATTTTTGTATCCTCGGCACTATTTCCTTTTTGGTGCAGAAGTGTCTCAGCTTAAGATAGTTCCATTTGTGCATCTCTATTTGACTCGTTTGGAGAGTGCCGTTTCTTCCTTGAAGATGCCTTTAGTTTCAGTGTGATGGGGTGTTTTACCTACATGTTGTTCTCGAATTTTTCTTATTTGAATGTTTTGTAATAACTTGTGTAATCATATGTCCAGAATGTTATTTAATAAGAGATTATTATTTACTAATGAAATCTTTTTAATAATTATTGTTAAAATTATATAGTTAAAATTTCTATTGCTTAGATTCAGTTTTGAGTAACTTGTATGTATTTATGAATTGGTAATATAACTGATACTTTTTGTTTTATATTTTTGGAGGAGATCACACTTAGCAGTGATCAAAGTTTACTCCTGGCTCTCCACTCAGGGGTCACTCTTGGTGGAGGTTGGTGGACCATATGTGGTGCCAGGGATCAAACTGCCAACTGTATTATCCTCCCTTCCCTATCAGTGATACTGCGTAATTATATGTTATTGTTGTAATGCTTTCTTTTCTTTTATAATTGTATTGGGTGATTACACCTATTTTCTTAGATTGTCTAAATGTTTGCCAATTTTGCTTATAACTTTTCATTTTGTAATTTTTTGATACATGCAGAGCTACACAGGGCTTACTTCTGGCTCTGTTTTCAGGAATTACTCCTGAAAGTATTTAGGGGATCCTATGGGATCCTGGGAATCAATTCTGGGTCAGCTTCATGCCAAGCTATCACCCTACCCACTATACTCTCTCTCCTGCTCCCAATTTAGCTTATCTTTCTAAAAAAAATTTCTAAGATCAAATTATATATACGCCCTTATATAAAATAATTAAATAGAAAATACTGAATTATTGAAAGAGAATATTATAAAAAAAACTGGCTGAGAATGTTTAAAATAATTATTATATTCAGATGTCTTCAGTAAGTAGAACCCAAGTGATTTAATTAAATTAAATGTTTAATTATACATTATAGTAATACTGATTATTTCTACTTTTTACCTATTTTTAAAATTGTTTTTAAATGAAAGCTATTGTATAATTTGTCACATTGAGAGATTTTTTTCAATAATGAGAAGTCTCTGAATATATCATATTAAATGGCATGATCTTTTATCTTTAATTCATATTTCTGGGAAATGCAATTCAATTAAAGAAATAAAATCTCTATATATGGTAGCTTTCTCAGGTCATTTTAACAACTGTCAGAAATACTTTTACTTAGAACAGAATTACATGCTCTGTACTTATTATATAAAAAAATTAATAAAATGAGAAACTGGAGTTTCCTCAGTAAATAATACAATGATTGAAGAAGAAAAGAACATTGGTTCTTCCTACTAAGAACTAATCATGAGGCCTTTTAGAATTTCAAAATTTATCATAAGAAATTGCACAGGATGGGATATAGTGCCCTTCTTCTATTGTGAAAAATGTTTATTCCTTATTAATTCATTACTTTATGCATTCCACTAAAAATTGCACTTATTTGTATTGTTAAATTAAATATTTCAATTTTGTCTTACTTTCCTCAACTGACTCGTTTTTATATTTACACATAAAACCATTGATTCCTTTTTCTATATGTCCATATGTAATTTATAGTATAAGCACTACATAAATGAGAACTTTTTTTGTTTTGTTTTGTTTTGTTTTTTTGTTTTTGGGTCACACCGGCAGTGCTCAGGGTTTACTCCTGGCTCCATGCTCAGAAATTGCTCCTGGCAGGCACGGGGGACCATATGGGGCACCGGGATTCGAACCAATGACCTTTTGCATGAAAGGCAAATGCCTTACATCCATGCTATCTCCCAGGCTCCATAAATGAGAACTTTAAGATAGACACTGGATGACCATATTGACTGGGTGTAAAGTGGGTGGAGAAGAATGGGATGGTGTGTTGGGAAGGGATGATGTGGGTGGGGAATGATTCAGTATATGCCCTAGAACTTAACATTAAAACATTTTTGGGGGGACTGCAGTGACAACACAGTGGGTAGGGCATTAGCCTTCCACACAGTAAATCCAGGTTTGATTCCTGAAATCCCATATGGACCCAGATCCTGCCAGAAGCAACTTCTAAATGCAGAGCCAGAAGTAATCTCTGAACACTACCAGATGTGGACCAAAAACTATTTTTTATGAATACTTAGATAAAGTGTAAATTACTGTATCAGTTGACATATATGAATATATATGTATATCCAAAGAACATCAATTTATCTCATAATTTCAGGTCTTTCTAACCTAGAATGGCCTTGTCACTTAAAATAAAACAAACAACAAAAAAAAGTGTCATAAGGGGGGAAAAAAGAGGAAAACATTTTCAGTGGAGTAGCAAATGAAATGTGAGTCTCAATTGAATGGCTAAACACTTTAGGTACCATCATTTACTTTATTTTAAATCTATTATTTTGGCCCAGTGTAAGTTCTATTAACAGTCAAAAACATAGTTTTTGACTTGGATTTAATATATACACATACTATGTTTAAGCCACAGTTACAAATTTGTTATGATTGAATTTCAGCCATACAATGTACAACCTTCCCCAGTGTACAATTCCTGACACCAATGTTCCTAGTTTCCCTCCCACTGTCTTTTAGCATCCCCCTTGCCTGCCTCTGGGCAGGTACTATTCTCCCTACCTCTCTCTTTCTCTCTTTTTTGTTTTTGGCACTGTCATTTGCACTATTGCTAATGAAGGAGTATAGTGCATATAACTTGATTCACTTTCAGCACCCCGTTTTTTTCTAGAGTGATCAGTTTCAACTATCATTGTCATAGTGGACCCTTCTTTGCCCTAGCTCTAATCCCAGATCTTTTTTTTCAACCACCATAAAATATTTGCATTATTCTTTTTTTAATATTTTATTTAAACACCTTAATTACAAACATGATTGTGGTTGAGTTTCAGTCATCTAAGAGGCCATACCCCATGACCAGTGCAACATTCCCATCACCAATGTCCCACATATCCCTCCTTCCAACCCCGCCCTTGTCTGTACTATGGACAGGCTTTCTATTTTCCTCATATATTCTCATTGTTAGAATAGTTCGCAGTGTAGTTATTTCTCTAACTAAACTCATCACTCTTTGTGGTGAGGTTCATGAAGTGAGCTGTAACTTCCAGCCCTCTTCTCTTTTGTCTCTGAAAATTATTATTGTAAGAATGTCTTTTATTTTTCTCAAAACCCATAGATGATTGAGACCATTCTGCATCTCTCTGACTTATTTCACTCAGCCTAATAGATTTCATGTACATCCATGTATAGGAAAATTTCATGAATTCATCTCTCCTGATGGCTGCATAATACTCCAGTGTGTATATGAACCACTGTTTCTTTAGTCATTCATCTGTTGAAGGGAATCTTGGTTGTTTCCAGAGTCCAGCTATTGTACATACTGCTGCAATGAATATAGGTGTAAGGAAGGGATGTTTGTATTGTATTTTTGTGTTCCTAGGGCATATTCCTAGGAGTGGTATAGCTGGAACGTATGGGAGCTCGATTTCCAGTTTCTGGAGGAATCTCCATATCGCTTTCCATAAAGATTGAACTACAGGGCATTCCCACCAGCAGTGGATAAGAGTTCCTTTCTCTCCACATCCCCGCCAACACTATTTGTTCTCATTCTTTGTGATGTGTGCCAATCTCTGTGGTGTGAAATGGTATCTCATCGTTGTTTTAATTTGCATCTCCCTGATGATTAAGTGATGAGCAGCATTTTTTCACGTGCCTTTTGGTCATTTGTATTTCTTCTTTGTCAAAGTGCTGTCCATTTCTTCTCTCCATTTTTTGATGGGATTAAATGTTTTCTTCTTGTAAAGTTCCCTCAGTGCCTTGTATATTTTGGATATTAGTCCTTGTCTGATGCGTATTAGGTGAATAGTTTCTTCCACTCAGTGGGTGGCTCTTGTATCCTGGTCACTATTTCCTTTGAGGTGCAGAAGCTTCTCAGCTTAATATGTTCCCGTCTGTTGATCTCTGCTTTCACTTGTTTGGAGAGTGCAGTTTCCTCCTTGAAGATGCCTTTAGTTTCAATGTCATGGAGTGTTTTACCTACGTGTTGTTCTATATACCTTATGGTATTAGGTCTGATATCAAGGTCTTTAATCTATTTGGATTTTATCTTCATACATGATGTTAGGTGGGGGTCTAAGTTCAATTTTTTGCAAGTGGCTATCCAGTTGTACCCATACCACTCGTTGAAGAGGCTTTTTATTTCTTTCATTTAGGATTTCTTGCTCCTTTATCAAAAATTAGGTCATTGTATGTCTGGGGAACATTCTCTGAGTAGTCAAGCCTATTCCACTGATTTAAGGGTCTGTCTTTATTCCAATGCCATGCTATTTTGATAACTATTGCTTTGTAATACAGTTTAAAGTTGGGGAAAGTAATGCCTCCGATATTCTTTTTCCCAATGATTGCTTTAGCTATTCTAGGGTGTTTATTGTTCCAAATGAATTTCAAAAAGTGCTTGATCCACTTCTTTGAAAAATGTCATGGATTTCTTTAGAGGGATCACATTAACTATGTACAATGCTTTGGTGAGTATTGCTATTTTAATGATGTTGATCCTGCCAATCCATGAGCAGGTATAATTTTCTTTGTATAGGTCCTTCACATCTTTAGTCAAGTTGACTCCAAGAGATTTGAGTTTGCGTGGCACTAATGTGAATGGGGTTGTTTTCTTAATGTCCATTTCTTCCCTATTATTATTGTTGTATAGAAAGGCCATTGATTTTTGTCTCTTAATTTTTTACCCTGCCACATTGCTATATGAATCTATTGTTTCTAGAAGCTTTTTGGTAGAGTCTTTATGTTTTCTAAGCAGAGTATCATGTCATCTGCAAACAGTGAGAGCTTCACTTCTTCCTTTCCTATCTGGATTTCCTTGATATTTTTTTTGCCTAATAGCTATAGCAAGTTCTTCCATTGCTATGGTGAATAAGAGTGGTGAGAGCGGACAGCCTTGTCTTGTGCCAGAATTTAGAGGGAAGGCTTTTAGTTTTCTCCATTGAGGATATTATATGCCACTGACTTTTGGTAGATGGCCTTAAATATATTGAGAAAGATTCCTTTTTTTCCCATTTTGCTGAGAGTTTTGATCAAGAATGGGTGTTGGACCTTATCAAATGCTTTCTCTACGTATATTGATATGATCATGTGATTTTTATTTTTCTTGTTGTTGATGTTGTGTATTATGTTGATAAATTTATGGATGTTAAACCATCCTTGCATTCCTGGAATGAAACCTACTTGATCATAGTGAATGATGATCTTGATGATGCATTGGATCCTATTTGCCAGGATTTTGTGAGGATCTTTGCATCTGTGTTCATCAGGGATAATGGTCTGTAATTTTCTTTTTTGACAGCATCCCTACTGGTTTTGGTTTTATGAAGTTGGCTTCATAAAAGCTATTTGGATGTGACCCATATTTTCATTTTCAAGAGAGTAGATGGCCAGGATTGGTAATAGTTCCTCTCGAAAGGTTTTAAAGAATTCATTAGTGAATCCATCTGGGCCTGGGCTTTGTTTTGGGGCAGACTTTTGATTACTGTTTTAATTTCTTCAATAGTGATGGGGGATGTTTAGATATACTATATCCTCCTTATTCAACCATGGAAGGTAATAAGAGTCCAGGAATTTATCCATTTCTTCCAGGTTCTCATGTTTAGTGGCATAGAGTTTCTCAAAGCAGTCTCTGAATACCATTGAATCTCTGCAATATCTGTAGTGTCCTCTTTTCAATTTTAATACCAGTTATCAATTTTATCTCTCTTTCTAAGTTTTATCAATGATCTATCAATCTTATTTATTTTTTCAAAAATCCAACTTTTGCTTTCTTTGATCTTTCGTATTGTATTTTGGATTTCCACTTCATTGATTTCTGTTCTAAGCTTTGTTATTTCCTTCTGCCTCCCTATTTTTAGTTCCTTTTGTTGATCATTTTCTAATTTTATAAACTGTGTCATAAGCTATTCAGGCATGCCTCTTCTTCCTTCCTGATTGTGCTTGCAAAGCTATAAATTTTCTTCTCAGTACAGCTTTTGTGGTGTCCCATAGATTCTGATAGTTTGTGTCCTCATTGTCATTTATTTCCAGGAAAGTTTTGATTTCCTATTTGATTTCATCTTGGACCCACTGATTGTTCAGTAGCAGGCTGTTTAATTTCTAGTCATTAAATTTTTCTTCTTTGTCCTTTTGTATTTCACTTCTAATTTCAGAGCTTTGTAGTCAGGTAAGGTAGCTTTTAGAATTTCCATCCTTGGGGCCTGGCGGTGGCGCTGGAGGTAAGGCCTTGCCTGTGCTTGCCTAGGATGGACTGAAGTTCAATCCCCCAGTTCCCATATGGTCCCCCAAGCCAGGAGTAACTTCTGAGCGCATAGCCAGGAGTAATCTCTGAGAGTCACTGGGTGTGGCCCAAAAACAAAACAAAACAAAACAAACAAAACAAAACAAAAAAAAAAGAATTTCCATCCTCTTGATTTTATGGAGGTATATTTTATGTGCCAACAAGTGGTCTATCCTGGAGAATGACTCATGTACATTGAAGAAGAATGTGTATCCAGGTTTCTGGGTATGGTGTGTCCTTTGTATATCTACTATGTCTCTTTCTTTCATTTCCCTTTTTATTGCTAGTATATATTTTGGGGTTTCACTCTGGTTGATCTATCAAGTGTTGATAGGGCATGTTGAGGTCTCCCACAATTATTGTGTTTTATTGATGTCCTCTTTAAAATTTGTCAATAATTGTATTATATATTTTGCTGTTCCTGCATTGGGTGCATTTATGTTTACTAATGTGATATCTTCCTAGTGCCCCTATTCCTTTATTAGTACAAAGTGTCCATCTTTGTCCCTTACAACTTTTCTGAGTCTAAAGTTGTGTCGTCTGATATTAATATGGCCACCCCAGCTTTTTTAGGTGTTGTTTGTTTGGATGATTTCCTCCAGCCTTTTATTTTGAGTCTATGTTTGTTATGGCTATTCAGGTATGTTTCTTGTAGGCAGAAGTATGTTGGATTTATCTTTTTGATCCATTTCGCCTTGTATCTCTTAATTGGTGCATTTAGTTGATTGGACATTGAGGGACATGATACTCATGGGATTTATTGTCATCTTTTTATATAAATTTGGTGTGTCTATTGGTCTATCTTAAAGTGGACCTTTTAGTTTTTCATTTAATACTTGTTTTGCATCTGTGAAGTTTCTGAGCTGTTGCTTATCCATGAAGCCATGTATTCTTCCTTTAAACCTGAGTGTGAGTCGGGCTTGGTGCAGTATTCTAGGTGAAGCATCCATTTCATTCAGTCTTGTCACAATACCTCACCACTGTTCTCTGTCCTTGTGAGTTTCTTGGGACATGTCTGTTGTAAATCTTAGGGATGCTCTTTTTAATGGTTTTCACTCACTCAGTATTTCTTGGCCTTTCTGCTTGGGCACCTCTAGGAACCATTTTTTGCTGGGCCCTTTTGGCCCTCTCAGGAGAGTTTCAGGAGATAGAGAAAGGACACACACAAAGGTGACAGATCCTCTCTGTCTCTCCAAGTTGGTAATCTCACAGCAGTGGCAGACCCCTCCCACCTGCCTTCACAGACAAAGAAAGGATCAAACTTTATGCCGCGCAGATGTGGTAGCCAGTTTTCACTCAATCAGTCTTTCTTGGCCTTTCTACTTGGGCACTTCTAGGAGACAGTTTTTGCTGG
>PVKC010040865.1:0-12253 GCA_004027635.1 Crocidura indochinensis | reverse complement strand
CCTTTGATTTTGAGTCTATATATGTTCTGACTATTCAGGTGTATTTCTTGTAGGCAGCAGAAGGTTGGATTTATCTTTTCGATCCATTTAGCCACTCTGTGTCTCTTATTTGGTGCTTTTAGTCCATTCACATTGAGAGAGATGATTGTCATGGAATTTAGTGCCATCTTTGTGTATAAGTTTGGTGTGTCTGTTGGTCTATCTTGTCTTAAAGTAGACCTTTCCATTTTTCCTTTAAGGCTGGTTTTGCATCTGTAGAGTTTCTGAGCCATTGCTTATCTGTGAAGCTATGTATCCTTCTTTCAAATATGAATCTGAGTCGGGATGGGTGCAGTATTCTAGGTGAGGCATCCATTTCATTCAGTCTTGTCACAATATACCAGCACTGCCTTCTGGCCTTGAGAGTTTCTTGTGACATGTCTGATGTAAATATGAAGGATGCTCTTTTGAATGTAATTTCCCTTTTTGATCTTGCTGCTTTAAGTATTCTATGTCTATCTGTAGGATTTGTCATTGTGACTAGGATGTGTTTTGGGGTGTTTTTCTTCGGGTCTCTTTTGGTTGGTACTCTTCGAGCATGCAGGATTTGATTGCATGCAGTCTTTAGCTCTGAGATTTTTTCTGTGATGATGTCTTTGATGGTTAGTTCTTCCTAGGCATCTCCTTCCTGCGTCTCTGGGACTACAATGATCCTTATGTTGTTTCTGTTTAGTTTATCAAAGATTTTTATTTTCATCTGTTCACATTCCTTAAGTAATCTTTCCATTGTCTGATTATTTGCCTTAAAGTTGTTTTCCAATCTCTTCTGCTGTATGGAGTTGCTCTGCATTTCATCTTCCCTTTCACTGATACTGTTCAGCTGCTATTACCCTTTTGAAGAGGCTCTTCTTTGAGGTTTTCAGTTCAGCTACTGTGTTTTTCATATATATTATTTTAGTTTGGAGTTTTCTGATTTTTATATTTGTGTTCTGTTCAGCTAGTGCTATGTTTTTTTTATTTCTATGAGGATCCTCTATATTTCTATTCTAAACTCCTTATCTAAGAGATTAATCAAATGGTTGTTTTTTTTTTTTTTGGTCATCAGAGCTATCATCTTTATTCTCTGTGTATGTTGTTTGCCTACGAGATTTCCCCATTGTCACTCTTGCAGTTTGAGTTTTTCCTTTTTGTTGTAATGGGGTTCATTACTAAGGAAAAGTGTGCAGCATCAAAGAGAAATTGAACACCTGCACACCTCTAGCCCCATTCTGTTCGGGAGGGTCCAAGAAATCTCATTCTCTTAACTTCTCATGGAGGACATTCTCCAGGTGAGCATGCCTATACCCCCTCAATGATGACAGCAGTGGAAGCCAGACCTGCACTCACCCTGATCGGCGGGTCCAAGACCCCTCAGTCTCTGAGCTTCTTGCAGATGGCACTCTCAGGCTGGAGCATCTATACCCCTCCTCAAAAATTAGCTTAAGCTTGTAAAGATTTTGCTTGCTTTTGGGTGACATTCCTTACTCCTCTTTTTTTTTATTGTTGCTGTTGTTGTTTTGATTTTGTTTTTTTCAGTCACATCTGGAAGTGCTCAGGGATGACTCCTGGCTCTGCACACAGAAATTGCTCCTCTCAGGCATGGGGGACCATATCGAATGCCAGGATTCGAACTACTGTCCATCCTGGATCAGCTGCATGAAAGGCAAATGTTTTACCACTGTGCTATCTCTCTGGCCTTTGCCTTACTCCTCCTTATGGCATTTATGGGAATTTAGTTGTGACAGACATAATACCTTAATTAACTGAGTGTAGTATATGAAAAAGTTTCCATAAGATTATTCTTGGATTTGTTGTATATAAAAATATTTCCTTAGGATTGTGTGTTCTGTGACTATTGCCCCACCTAGACCTTTCAGGCGGGGGCGCTGTTGAGTGAGCAATAAATAGCGTTGTGGACAGGGGAGAGGAGCCTTTTGCGGCAAACTGCTTGCAGGCTGCAAGAGGATTCTCTTGCTCTCTCTCTCTCTCTCTCTCTCTCTCTCTCTCTCTCTCTCTCTCTCTCTCTCTCTCTCTCTCTCTCTCTCTTTGCCCAATCTTTTACACCCTAACCTTCTTGTCTGTGTGGATTATAATTTGCTGCGGATAAATATCACCAAGGTCTCCCCCAAAAGGGGATAGGGAGATGGGAAGTAATTTCTCATTCTGGGGACTGTTCATGGATTCACAAATACTCAACAAAGGATTTAACAGCACAGATACATTACAACTGAGTACAAGGCTAATTTCTTACTCTCTTTATTCTCTCTGGTCCTGAATGATAAATTAATCTTCATAGTGTAAATATTATTTCAGTTAAAATTTAAAATGCTTTACATGGATCAAAGATACTTAATTATAACTGTATTTTTCAACAAATTCAAATAATATCTACTCAATGCAATCTATAAATAAAAATAGCTCAATATTTAAGGTGTAGTATGATAGGATGCTTGCCTTGCATGCAGCCAATAAAGTTTTTCCCCAGAAACTCATGTGGTACCGTAAATCCTACCAAGTGTGATACCTCCGTGCATTGTAAGGAATAAGTTTTGATAACTAATCGGCATTTCCATGAGGAAAACATATAATTAAAATTTTTTTATTATTTTAGCATACTAGAAGTGCTCAGAACTAATTTCTGTCTATGCATTCAGTGAGCACTCCTTGTAGAATTCAACAGACCGTATAGAGTGCTAGGGAACAACATCTTGATAAACTACATGTATGAAAGCCATCTTTCGTGCTTTAATGTTTCTCTGTCTTCAATAATTAATATTTAGGGGCTGGATTGGTGGCACAGAGTGTAAGGCATCTGCCTTGCATGCGCTAGCCTAGAATGGACCACAGTTCAAACCCCCAGTCTCCCATATACCCCCCAAGCCAGGAGCAATTTCTCAGCACTTAGCTAGGAGTAATACCGAGTGTACTGGGTATGGCTGAAAAAAAAGTAATATTTACATAAAATAAAGAATGTAAATAAAGATTGTTAAAACTGACATAAAATGTTGTTGGAAAATGTGTGTGGCCATAAAAACATGCAACTAAAGTCACTGAAGAAAATAATTTGAAACACACAAAATATATAAAGAGATATTGCCTAAAAGTTTTTCATAATATCTGGTGCTATAAAATTCCAGAATTAAGAAGTCTAATTAATTCCAAGTATAAAGCATAATGAAAATGTCCAGTGTCACAATGTAGTGTTTGAAATACATTTTTAAAATATAATACCAATCAAAAACAAATATATGCTTCTTGCAGATTAAGAAGTTTGTTATAATATCCTCATTAGAAACAATAAATTTCATGAGACAATGAAGAAAATACTGTCACCTGAAATGACTCCAGTCAAAACCAAAGTGGAACTATGATATTTTCAGAGATATAAAATTTGAATAACTTATTCAACCGATCAACTTCAAATATATAATGAATGCAATTTAATTTGAGTACATATATATTCACATAAAATTTTGATCTTTATATAAGAGCATATAATAGCACACATAAAGTGATATAATGTAACAATGAAAAATGATTTATTGCCCATCAGATAGCAAATTCAAAATAAACATATTTATAGAGAGATGGCATATCACTAGTAACCAAAAAGTTAAAACAGAACTAATCTTTGATCTTATGCTATATAAGAATTAAAGTAAACCAAACATTAGAATACAACATTATTGCGAGTTTTGAACTGTCATATTAAGATACTGAAACTTGTTCTTTAAATCAGTATTTATTTTGCCTTTTCTTTTTTCTTTTTTTTATTTTGTATATATTGAAGATACTTGAGAAATAATATGGGATCCAGCAGAATGAACCCACATTGGCCACATACAAGACAAATCCTCCACATGTTCTACCACCACTGTAGCCCCTTTTTATTTTTATTTTTGTCACACCGAGTGTTCAGGGATTATTACTACCAAGGCTCAGAGCTCTACCCCTGTTTCTCAGGGGCCATATAGGATGCAGTAGAATCAAACTGTACGATCTATCACTCTGTCCATAGTTTTATTCAAATTATTAGGTAAAATTAGTAAATATTTATAAAAATCATAAAATTATCTTATCCACTCACATAATAACTAATTTTCTGCGAAATACAGGCCAATAAAATAATGTAAAAACATGAGTCAAGGGGCCCGGGAGATAGCATGGAGGTAAGGCATTTGCCTTTCATGCAAAAGGTCATTGGTTCGAATCCCGGTGCCCCATATGGTCCCCCGTGCCTGCCAGGAGCAATTTCTGAGCATGGAGCCAGGAGTAACCCCTGAGTTACTGAGTACTGCTGGGTGTGACCCAAAAACAAAAAACAAAACAAAACAAAACAAAACAAAAACCATGAGTCAAAACGAGTCTAACTTTAGATTACATAATGATTTTGATTTTTAAGTGTCATTTTTAGTTATTGGTAATCATTATTTGAATTAGTATTTATTTTCCTTCTTTTATTGGTCAAAACCAGAGGTGCTCTGGGCTTGCAGATGGTTCAGTGCTCAGGGATTATTGTTAGCTCTGTGGGACCACATGGGTTGCAGAAAGCAAACCCAGGCCATCGGCAAGCCGAATGACCTACGCACTAAATTATTGTTTAGACACTAGAATTTCTATTTCTTAGGAAAATTAGGAAATATTTATGAAAACAGAAAAATGTTCTCACTCTCTCCCTCAGTAACCAATATCCTACAAAAAATGAAAAAATGTGAATCACAAATTCACTCAGTTTACACTCCTAAAATAATTTCAAGAAATGTATTACTATACGTCTACCAGTTATATGTCTAGCATATTATTTATATGTCTAGCAATTATCTATTAAATAAAATTAGCAAGGCTTTTCAAAAAATTGAAAAATTTTTGTATTTGATTACTAATTTAAATACAAAACTGAATTTCATCTATCATAACTGTGCAAAATGTTATATCTTGTGCAAGGTTCAAAATATAGTAAAAAGATGCTTAATTTGGCAGAGGAAAAATTTAGAGTTTATGGAATTAAGTTTGTTTTACAATTAAATTGTTTTGCATATATAAAACACAAACAGAGCTATTCAAGTTGAATATACCAAAGTGTGAAAATTTAGACCTAGTATTCTTCCATTAAAAGCCCACCAATGGGTCCTGAGAGATAACATGGAGGTAAGGCGCCAAGCAGACATGTCACAAGAAACCCTCAAGGCCAGACTGAAGACAGTGTTGGGATATTGTGACAAAATTAAACAAAATGAATGCTTAGCCTTGAATACTGCACCCATTCAGACTCACTTTCAGGTTTGAAGGAAGTATTCATGGATAAACAGCAGCTCTTAAACTTTACTGAATCAAAACCAGCCTTAACAAAATAACTGAAAGTTTTACTTTAAGACAAAATAAACCAATAGGCACACCCAACTTGTAGAAAAAGATGACAATGAATCCCATGACAATAATCTCTCACAATGTCAATGGAATAAATGCACCAGTTAAGATGCACTGTGTGTGGGGCTGGAGAGATAGCACGGAGGTAAGGCATTTGCCTTTCATGAACAAAATTATTGGTTCGAATCCGGGCATCCCATATGGCCTCCCTTGCCTGCCAGGAGCAATTTCTGAATGAAGAGCCAGGAGTAACGCCTGAGTGCTGCTAGGTGTGAACCAAAAATCAAAAACAAGCTCACCAAATCTACAGCTACATAAGGAATTGGGGTACAACTAAATGCTAGCTCAATAAATCCTCCACAAGGAATAAGGAGTAAAGATCATATCAAAAACATATAAAAAGCATATCAAAGTTGGTAGGACAGGCTAGGTTTCAATTTTAAATTAATCTTCACTTAGACACTGCAGTCTATAATCCTCACAAGACTGAAAACAAATTTTGTGTAATTCAAGTAGTCTTGAATTGGGCACTCCAAATTTATAAATATACCTAAGAGATAAGCTGCTAAATTATAAAGTATTAAAAATACTTGGAGCTCTTACACATGAAACTAACAAATTTCTATAGGTAATTGGAAAATGATTTTTTAAATGTGCCACATTCAGCAGCTCTCAGGGTTTACTCCTGGCTCCTTGTTCAGAAATCATTCCTGGCAGGCTCACGGAACTATACGGGTTATCAGGAATCAAACCTGGGCCATTCCAGGTCAATCACATGCAAGACAAATGCCCCACCACTGTGCTATCTCTCTGGCCCTGAGAAGTGATTCTTAAAGTTCACAAACTCTCTTTAAAGATCACTGTAGATGAATATGTTTGAAAAAATTCAAGACTGGACGATGAGATGCAGAACAACTCCACACAACAGAAGAGATTGAAAAAAAGCCTTAAAACAAATGACAGACTAGAAAAAAAATTACTCAAAGAATGAGAACTGATGAAAATAGAAGTTTCTGATAAGCTCAACAGAAACAACATAAGAATCATTGGAGTCACAGGGACCCAAGAAGATAATCTACAGGAAGCATCAACAGTCAATAACGTAATTACAGAGAAACTACCAGAGTTAAAGACAGCAAGAAAACAAACCCGACATGCCTGAAGGCTACGAGCTAAAAAAGACCAGAAGAAAGCACCCCAAGACACATCTTAGTCACAATGATGAGTCCCATAGATAGGCATGGAATCAAAGGAGCATCCTTAGGATTTACAGCAGACCTGTCACAAAAAATTCTCAAAGCCTGAAGACAGTGGTGGATTTAGTGAAAAAACTCAATGAAATGTATGCTTCTTCTAGAATACTGCACCCAGACAGACTAACTTTTTGGTTTGAAGGAAGTATACATAGCTTCATGGATAAATAACAGCACAGAAACTTTACAGACTCAAAATTAGCCTTAAAAGAAAAACTGAAAAGTCTGCTTTAAGACAAAATCTCTTTCAAACATAACCACATAAATGGAACTAACTAGTTCACATCCCATTTGGGGAGGGGGATAAGGGAGGTACCAAGACCAAACAGGTGTAGGACCACTAATTGGTTAGCTAGGCACAGAGGGGACCACTTATTCTGGCAGCCCCGGGGTTGAGGGAGGAGGATATTGGAGGTAGGATGCGAACGGAGGTAGAGGGAGGACAATTCGGTGATGAGAATTCCCCTGATTTTATGTTAACATTACCTAAAATATTATTGTCAACGATATGTAAGCCACTATGATTAAAATAAAAATTATATTTAAAAAAAGACAAGATCGGCCTGGGAATGAAGCAATAGCAAAAGGACCAGGGTTCAATTCCCAGCATTTCATACAGTACTCCTCACCAGGAGCAATTTATATGCACATAGCCAGGAGTAACACCTGAGAGTCATTAGATGCTGTCCAAAGCCAAAAAAAAAAAAAAAAATACAGGCCTAAAGACACACCAAGCTTATACAAAAAGATGGCTCTAAATCCCATGATGATTATTTTTCTCCATCAATAGACTAAATGCACCTGTTAAAAAACAGAGTGGCAAAATGGAACAAAAAGCTGAATCCTATATTCTGCTGCTTACAAGAAACACATCTGAATAGTCATAAAAAAACATAGACTCAAAATCAAAGGTTGGAGGAAAACCATTTGAGCAAACAACTCCCTTACAAAAGCTGGAGTGGCCATATTAATATGAAATGACACAAAGTTTAGGCACAGAAAAGTAATACAATACAAAAATGAACATTATGTACTTATCAGGGGATATGGAAAACAGAAAGTATTCACACTCCTAAACATATATGTACTCAATAAGGGTCCAGGAAAATATTTAATACAACTGTTTACAAATATGAAAGAAGATATCAAGAGCAACACAATAATAGTGGGAGACCTCAATACTGTTTGATAGGTAAACCTATCTTGATAGATAAACCAGACTGAAACCCAACAAAATATACGAGCTTTGAAAAGAGAAATAGAAGAAAGTTACCTAATATATATTATATAATTATAGTTATATTATATAATTCTTATATATACATGTATATGAATGACACCCCGTCCCCAGAAACATGGATATACCTTTTTATCTAGTGCACATGGATCATTCTACAGGATAGACCAAATACTGGTTCAAAAACGCATCTTCATAAAGTCAATAGGATAGAAATTGTACAGACTGCCTTCTCAGATCACAAAGCACTGAAGTTAGAAGTGAACTACAAAGGGACACAAGAGAAAAACTTTAACACCTGGAAACTAAACAGCTCACCACTGAACAACCAATGGGTCGGAGATGAAGCCATAGAGGAAATCAAAACATTTCTGGAAACAGATGACAATGAAGACACAAATTGTCAGAATTTATGGAACACACCAAAAATAGTACTAAGAGAAAAGTTGATAGCTTTACAAGAGCACATCAGGAAGAAAAAAGGGGCCTACATAAATAACTTATTGGCACAGCTTTTAAATTAAAAAATGATCAGCAAAAGGAACCAAAAATAGGTAGGAAAAGGAAATAATAAAGCTTAAAGCAGAAATCTAATAAACTAAATATCAGCAAAATCAAAAGTTGGTTCTGTGAGAAAATAAACAAAATTAATTAACCACTAGAAAAACTCACAAAGAAACGGAGAGTGAGAAACTTAAAAAGCTGGATTAGAAATGAAAAGGTGGTAGTGGCCAGAGGGATAGCATGGAGGTAGGGTGTTTGCCTTGCATGTAAAAGGACAGTGGTTCAAATCCCAGCATTGTATATGGTCCCCAGAGACTGCCAGGAGAGATTTCTAAGTGTAGAGCTAGGAGTAAGCCCGATGTGCTGCTGGTTTGGGTGACCCAAAACAAACAAACAAACAAACAAAAGAAATGAAAAGGGGGGAGATTACTGGAGATAGTGAAGAGATTTAAAGAGTAATCGGAGACTACTTTGAGAAACTCTATGCCTCAAAACATGAGAACCTGGAAAAATCAATAAATACTTGGACTCTTTAATCTTCCACGTTTAAAGCAATATGATCCAGAATATCTACAGACTCATCACTAATGAGGATGTTGAAATGGTAAGTCTTCCCAAAAAACAAAAGCCCAGGTCCAGATAAATTCACTAATGAATCATTTCAAACCTTTCAAGAGAGCTATTACAAATCCTTTTCAATCAAGTTCATGAAGTTGAAGAATTGGGAACACTCCCAAATAGATTTTATGATGCTAACATCACCTTGATATTAAAACCATACACAAATGCTGCAAAAAAGAAAACTACAGACCGATATCCCTGATAAACATGGATGAAAATATCCTCAACAAAATTCTATCAAATAGGATTCAATTAAAAAGGTCATAGACCATGACTAAGTAGGATTCATTCCAGGAATGCAAGAATGGTTTAACATACATAAATCAATCTCTTCTCAGTCTTTTGTCTAAGATAAAGTGTAGTATCTGTTCTTATCAGTTTAATATCTGATACATCCTCTATCCGAGAAAAATATATTAAATGGATTTTTGGAGCTGGGAGCTGGGAGCTGGGAGTCGGAAGAGCTTGCTCTCCACGCATCGACTTGGTACCTCCTGTAATGGTGCACCAAAAAAAATCTTATTTTCTGGCATGTAAGACAACTTTTTTTTCTTTTTTTTATCATATCTCCCAGATAAACTGTATTCCAATCAAAACCTCATGCTTAACTTCTGATAATCCAGCTTCTATAAAATTGTTTATATTCAAATTAGCCTCGTTCTCATGTCTGTATTGCTGATACTTTTGTTGCCAGGATGACATTGGAGAAAAGCAAAAATAAAATATTGACTTGGATCTGATCTTTACTGGGAACCATACTCCATTGCTGACTTCTGTTGGTTTCCCTTTCTAGTTCCATAGCCACATTCTTTTCATGACTGAAACCTAATCACAATCATATTTGTAATCAAGATGTTTAAATAAAGAAAAAGAAAAACTTACGGATGGTGAAGAAAAGAATGTGAATATAAGATAACTTTTGAAACAACAAAAAAGTCAACCGAACATCGGGGGTCATCTTATACGCTGAGTATATCCCCAAAAATGTTTCAATATGCCGCTAAATGAAAATTGTCTGAATATTGCCATAAACAAAATTTCCAACTCGATCCTGCAAAATCACTGAAAGGCTGCTCGGACCGCCTCTCTAATGCAGCCATTCCAAGCAGGCTTTTTATGCATGTAAATTAGACAGTGTTCTGGACCGGAATCTACACTGTATAAAGCTTGCTCAGATTGGCCAGAGTCAGAGAGGAAGTCTATTACAGTATAACCTTTGAACATGAGCACAGAAACATTGCAGTACATGCAGCACAGGAACGTTCTGTCTGATACAGTGAATATAGGCCTAAACCTATATTTTAACCGCAAAATTAGGCAGTCGTCTTATACTCTCGGTCATCTTATATGTCGGAAAATACGGTACATAAATCAATCAAGAAAATACACTATAGCAACAAAAAGAAAAATATAGGGGCCCGGGAGATAGCATGGAGGTAAGGCGCTTGCCTTTCATGCAAAAGGTCATCGGTTCGAATCCCGGTGCCCCATATGGTCCCCCGTGCCTGCCAGGAGCAATTTCTGAGCATGGAGCCAGGAGTAACCCCTGAGCACTGCCGGGTGTGATCCAAAAACCAAAAAAATATATATAATCACATAATCATAACAGAAGATTCAGAAAAAACATTTGGTAAGGTCAACACCCATTCTTGACAAAATCTTTCATAAAGATGGGAATGGAAGGAACTTTTCTCAATATAGTCAAAGCCACAAGACAATGGCAAATATTATTCTCAATGGAGATAAACTAAAAGCCTTTCCTCTTAAATCTGATGCAGACAAGGCTGTCCTCTCTCACCATTTCTATTCAACATAGTGCTGGAAGTACTTTCTATAGCGATTAGACAAGAAAAAGATATCACTGGAATCCAGATAGGAAAGGAAGAAGGCAAGTACCCACTGTTGGCAGATGACATGATACTATATTTAGAAAATCCTGAACACTCTAGCAAAAAGCTCCTACAAACAATAGATTCATATAGCAAAGTGGCAGACTACAAAACTAGCAATCAAAATTCAATGACCTTCTTATATATCAATAATGATTAAGAAGAAAATGAAGTAAAAAACATGGAGCCAGAGACATAGCATGAAGGTAGGGCATTTGCCTTGCATGCAGAAGGATGGTGGTTCAAATTCTAGCATCCCATATGGTCTCCTGAGCCTACCAGGAGCAATTTCTGAACATAGAGTCAGGAGTAAGCACTGAGGGCTGCTGAGTGTGACCCACTATTCCCCCCAAAAAAAACAAAAACAAAAAGAATACAATTATGGCACAGGAGGGTGGTGCAAGTGGTAGGGCACTTGCCTTGCTGGAGGCTAACCTCGGACAAACCATGGTTAGATCCCCCAGTGTTTCATATAGTCCCCCAAGCTAGGGGAGTGCATAGCCAAGAGTCACACCTGAGAATCACCAGGTGTGGCCCCCCAAAAAAATTCCCCCCCAAAAAACCCATTCACATTAGTGTCACACAAAATGCATATATATTGGAGTCAACTTAAGATGTGAAGGACCTATATAATCAAACCAAAAAACCTCTGCTTCAAGTAATAAAAGAAGACACAAAATATAGAGACACAACCCTGCTCATGGATTGGGAGGATTACCATCATTAAAATGGCAACATTCCCCAAAGCATTGTACAGATTTAATGCAATCCGTTTATGGATACCCATGACTTTCTAAATTCATCTGGAACAAAAACTACCCTCAAATAGCTAGAGCAACCCTTGGGAAAAGAAATATGGGAGGCATCACCTTCCCCAACTTTAAACTGTATTATAAAGCTATAGTCATCAAACCAGCATGGTATTTCAATTAACACAGACACTCAGATCAGTAGAATACACTATAATATTCAAAGTATGTCTCCCAGATACACAATAAATTAATCTTTGATAAAGTGTCAATAAATGCAAATGGAGCAAAGAAAGCTTCTTCACCTAGTGGTGTTAGGACAACTGGTAAGCCACTTGCAAAAAACACGCATATCTCCATCTAACACTCTGCACAAAAGTCAAATTCAAATTAATTAAAGACTTTGATATCCAACCCTTAAACTATAAGGTCTATAGAACAATACTTAGATAAAACACTCCAAGACATTGAGACTAAAGGTATCTTCAAGGAGGAAACAGATCTGAAGCAGAGATTAAAAGATGGGACTTAACTCTGAGAAGCTTCTGCACCTCAAAAGAATTAATGTCTAGCATTAAAAAAGCCACTCACCCAAAGGGAGAAACTATTCACTTA
>PVKC010040864.1:0-12266 GCA_004027635.1 Crocidura indochinensis | reverse complement strand
TTTCTTTCTTTCTTTCTTTCTTTCTTTCTTTCTTTCTTTCTTTCTTTCTTTCTTTCTTTCTCTCTCTCTTTCTTTCTTTCATAAATGATGCTGTACATTTCTAAGGTAGTGTCATCATAAGGTGATATTGAATATATATTTCTCTTGATTTCCCCCTCATTGTCTTCATTATCTCTGATTTTTTAATTAATATCTTTATTTAAACACCTTGATTAATTATTGTAGTTGGGTTTCAGTCATGTAAAGAACACCCCCCTTCACCAGTGCAACATTCCCACCACCGATGTTCCAGATCTCCCTCTGCCCCACTCCAGCCCCACCTGTACTCTAGATAAGCTTTCCACTTCCCTCATTCATTTATATTGTTTTGATAGTTCTCAGTGTAGTTATTTCTCTATATGTACTCACCACTCTTTGTGGTGAACTTCATGTCGTGAGTTGGACTTTCCAGTCCTCCTCTCTTTGTCTCTGAGGATTATTGCAAGAATGTCTTTTATTTTTCTTAAAATCCATAGATGAGTGAGACTATTCTGCGTCTATCTCTCTCCCTCTGACTTATTTCACTCAGCACAACAGATTCCAGGTACATCCATGTATAGGAAAATTTCATGACTTTATCTCTCCTGAAGGCTGCATAATATTCCATTGTGTATATGTACCACAGTTTCTTTTTTTCTTTCTTTATTTTTTGTTTTGTTTTGGGTCACACCCGGCAGTGCTCAGGGGTTTCTCCTGGCTCCATGCTCAGAAATTGCTCCTGGCAGGCACGGGGGACCATATGGGGCACCGGGATTTGAACCGATGACCTTTTGCATGAAAGGCAAACAAACGCCTTACCTCCATGCTATCTCCCGGGCCGTACCACAGTTTCTTTAGCCATTTATCTGTCGAAGGGCATCTTGGTTGTTTCCAGAGTCTGGCTATTGTAAATAGTGCTGCAATGAATATAGGTGTGAGGAAGGGATTTTTGTATTGTATTTTTGTGTTCCTGGGATATATCCTAGGAGTGATATAGCTGGATTGTATGAGAGCTCAATTTTCAGTTTTTGGAGGAATCTCCATATCGTTTTCCTTAATGATTGAACTAGATGGCATTCTCACCAGCAGTGGAAAAGAGTTTCTTTCTCTCCACATCCCCGTCAGCACTACTTGTTCTCATTCTTTGTGATGTGCGCCAATCTCTGTGACGAGATAATCTCTGATTTTTAAAAGTAACTGTGTGACAGTAAATACAGGATTTTGCAAAATGATTGGCCCTTCATTGAATTGCAGAATCACAGTTTCTGATTGTGCTGGGTTGTTTTGCCTTGAAGACAAAATTAATTTTAAATCTAATTTTAGGGACAATATATTGGATGCAGTCATTTTTAAAAGTTGTTGGAAGGGTTTCATACTTTATAATCTCAGAGTAGAAAAGAACAGTTATTAACACAGAATAATTTTTAAATCTCATAAACTAAGAGCTAGCCCACAATTGTCCTATAAGAAGCTTTTTTGGTATTAAACATATATTGAACAAGGACATGAAATATAACTTTCCTTGGTAGAATTCCTTTGTCTCTTGGTACAAGTCTTGCTTGATTGATGTCTTGAATATTAAAAATCTTTTCTATTTTTGTAGTAATCTTATCTAAATTCATTCTCCCATCCGTGATATTCAAAGTTGTGTGTTATATCTTTTATGATTATGTTCTCCTTTCATGATTTTATACATGTCTGACTCAGTTGTCTCAGTAAACAATAGATGCTGATTTATTTTCTGAGCTAGAAGTCAATACGGGACTAATCTAATTCAAATTTATCAATTTATTGTTAAATAAATAGACCCCTCAAGAAAATGCATTATGACTCACTGGGCTCAAGGTTCTTGCTTGACTGAAAACACAACTTTTAATATACTATTTAGAACTTGGATAACTACTACTTTGCCAATTAAAACTACTACTTTGCCAATTAAAACTACTTTTGTTGTCTCACAAATTAGAATACTGTTGAAGAAATATGTCTATCTGCAAAAATACATATTATTGACATATTAATAGTATATCTGCGGGGCCCGGGAGATAGCATGGAGGTAAGGCGTTTGCCTTTCATGCAAAAGGTCATTGGTTCGAATCCCGGTGCCCCATATGGTCCCCCGTGACTGCCAGGAGCAATTTCTGAGCATGGAGCCAGGAGTAACCCCTGAGCACTGCCGGGTGTGACCCAAAAACCAAAAAAAAAAAAAATAAATAGTATATCTGCAATAGAGAAGAGTAATTGAAATTTGCCAAAAATACATATGTAACTGATTCCAAATATAGATGTGTAATTTTTCACAGTAGTTTCCTTTAAAGAATCATTCATTAGGAGTTACCAATTCCCATTGCATTTTTCCAAGTAGTAATATAAGCAAAATCCTTAAATACTATTAAATATATTCACAGATGATGAGAGTACGAGTTTTTTTGTGACAAAGAACAGGGCCATTCTCATCACATGGTTGAAGTAGGAGCATTTAGTGTTTTCTGTTTTAACCAAATGAGATTAAATGGATTTCTAGTAACAACTAAGTCAGCTTTTTTTTGTTTTTTTTTTGTTTTTTTTTTTTAACAAAACAGGATCCTTTTAGCCCTCACCCCAGCCCAAAGGAAATTATGAGACTTTCAACAAACAAAGAAATTTTTCAAAAAAGCAGATAAGGAAACTAGGTTAATTAAGAAAAACAAATGAAGAGGAGATAAGAAACTTTTAGGAGTGATAACCTGCCACAGTCAGGTGAGAGGAGCAACTAAACAATAGAAGGCCTGAGAATGGGAGCCTGTGGGCTTAGGGCCTGGAGGAAAAGCCTATCTGAAAACAATTGCTGAAGATGGGAAAATATAATTTCAAGAAGATAGCAAGAAAGCTTTTCAAGATGGACTTTTTCCTGGCTTTCTTTTTTTAGAGGACAGAAATACTGAGTTTGCAATTTTAGTGAGTGATGTAATTAGAGAATACAACCTTCTGCCTCCAGTTTGAGTACATAAACTTTCCAACTGAATACACAGAGTTCCACAGAAGACACACATATTTTTGTTCACTTCAGTTGAAGCCTTTTTTTCCCCACTAAATTTGTAAATTTTTTTTCTTTTTCTTTTTCTTTTCTTTTCTTTTTTTTGGGGGGGGGGGTCACATCCGGCAGTGCTCAGGGCTTACTCCTGGCTCCATGCTCAGAAATTGCTCCTGGCAGGCATGGGGGATCATATGGGGCATTGGGATACGAACCGATGACCTTTTGCGTGAAAGGCAAACACTTTACCTCCATGCTATCTCCCGGCCCCTAAATTTGTAAATTTTTAAATAAAGTGATATGGGTTTAAGTGTGTGGAGTAAGATATCCAAAATAAATCCAATTTTAATATGACCACTATAACAAAAATAATGGTATAAAAGAATTCAAAACTTCAGTGAATTCAATTCTTCTTCCCAAATGTCTTTGTGTCTACTTACATAGCATTGGGAATTAAATAGTGGATAAGTAGATAGTAATGATGATGATGAAAATTAATAGGTGTATTAAAGTATTTCCTATAGTTATATGCTGAATACTCATCTTAGTTTTGAGTACAATGATTTTATTAACACATATTACTCTTCAGATGTAGGGTTAAAACATAGCTATTCTTTTCTGTAATTTTCTTTTGAAGTTCCACATTCTTTCAAAATCAGTATCTTCCTGCAAGTAGCATCATCTTTCCTTCCATCTTATCTTTTAATCACTTCATCTACCATTGCTGATCAAATCTGTTAACTTGTTTTTCTATGTGACACTGTTTAAGATCATATCTTTCTTTTCATTCAACACTTCAACACCTTTGTTCACACACTGCTTAGCTGCACTAAGGTGACAATCGCTGAACTGGGTTCTTTGCCTACAGGTATTTTTCCTGTTTTAAACTAGTCTGAATCATAGTAATACCCAAAGTACACTCCCCCAAAAACCCACTTTCTGCACTAAAATTATTTGGAATAATAAAACATTGTGCATTCTTCCTCAATCCATCATCTTCAATATCTCTTTAGTATAATAAAGGGTTCAGTCTTGTTTTGTTGTTGTTTTCTTTTGTTTTGAGGCCACACCCAACTGTTCTAAGAATTTACTCCTGATTTCACTGCAGGAGCACTCCTGACAGAATCTGAATCATATGGACACTGAGCTGTATGCAAGGCAAGCACCCCCACCCACTGTACAATTGCTCTGGTACTTAAAGGGTATATGCTCTTGGATAAAAATTCTGTAATTTTGTTTCTTTTTTATCATGATCTTATAATTTATACGTTTCACATAAAAATGCCAGTTAGAATAATAGTCACTTAACCTCTTTAAATTACATATTTACTAATTATTTTACCTTAATAAGACATCTAATCAAAATATTTTATTAAATAATGTCCTCAGTTGTTTTTTTTTATTTTTTTAAATTTTTTTAAGGGGAGTCCCCTACTACCACAAATTATGCAGTTGAACACAGTCCCCCACTACCACAAATTATGCAGTCGAGTTTCCCACATTTGGGGAAATTGCAGGGGTTAGCACATCCGGAGTGCAATGGATAAGCCTCACCCTGGGAAAACCACCTTCGTGATCATATCTCCTCTGCTAGGTAAGTATAATGTCCTCAGTTTTATATTTTTAAATGAAATAATTTTTAGTGGTTAAATTTTCAAGTCACTAAATGTAAAACATTACATTACAGATTATTTGGGGATAAAGAATATACACAGTTCAGTATTTCTATTAAGTTGAGGTCATGTCATGTGTCTTCACTACCTGGTAAACACTGACCTTCAAGATCACCTGGATCACATCTGAGAATGTAATAACCTAAGAATCACTTTAATGATTTTTATTTTAAATAAAAGCTTTCTAGAATATACTTATCTTGAGTTATCAAAGCATCTCTATTTTTTTCAGAGGTTAGATTCAAAGAGAAATATGTACTAAAGTAGTAGCATAGAAAATGTTAGTATCTAAGACTTAAAATTAACTGTAACATAGAAGAAATAAAAATATTACAGTGATAATATATATTTTACATTTTATTTTACTGAAACCACTGTGATCTACAAAGTCCTGTATTGTTGAATTTCAGATATACATGTGTCGATCATTCAGACCACCAGTGTTGACTTCCCTCCCTCAATGAACCCAAAATGCATCCTATATCACCACCCTTTGTCCCCTAGCCTGTCAGTCTAACAGGCCCATTTAAGTTTACATTGTTAAAGTTTATGTCTCTTGATTCTATTGTCATTGACTTTGGCTTGGATATTTAGTTCTCTCCTTATCTTTTCTTCACAAATGCTTTTGAGACCACTTGGCCCCTAGCCCCCAGTCTTTCTGTTTGCTCTTCTCTGAGTTTTATAAAAAATAGAAATAAGTGATAAAGCAAAGTAATCCATGTTCCAAGGTTCTATGAAACAAGCTGTAGCCCCTATTTAGAAGATAAGAAATTGAAAAAAAAAGATATGTGTGTGAGTTTTATTTTTGTTGTTGTTGTGTGTGTTTTCTTTATTTTATTATTTTTTTTTGCATAGTTGCAGCAGAAGTTGAGGAAAATAGGAACAACCTTTGACCTAAAATCAGAGACATTACCATGAAGCATCCTGCCATAAAACCAACTAGAAGCTCTAGGCATACTAAGTTGTCTAACCTTAAAGTCTTTCTTTGTGGTCCCAGTAAAAGTTCTTCTCAATCATCGTTGTTGCTGTCAGGGTTTTGTAGTTAAGATCCCTTGTTTTTGCACAGATCCTATATCGAAGTTAATGTGTCATAGAATGTCTTCTGTTTTCATTTCACCATTACATATAAATGCAGGGAATCCTTCCCTGAAAACAATTGCTGCTGTTTCCAAGTCATCAAGGAGTCATATGAATCTACTCTGGAGCAAGTTGGAGCCAGAACAGCATTAGGACCTTCCCCAGTAAAAGGCCGATTCCTGGTGCTGGTACAGAAGACTGTGCTGGTTCCATAGATGGGACACAAGGTTCAGGGGTGAAAGGTAGTTGTCCAATTGTCTGAAACCTAAGCCAAGTTACTATGTCAAATGTTCAGGGTGAAAGGTCCCACTGAACTATAAAATTTATGAGTTCCTGTCCTATTAGATAAGAACTTGTTTCCATTCATAAGATTTTTCCCATTTTAAAGTGCCTATGTAAAAAGAAACAATCCCACATGATAATACTGGTGCATATGGGGTTAAAATAAGAAGCTAAAAAATCCCTATAACCTAGTTCTCACATGAATTCAGAACCCAAGAGAAATTTACTAGAATTCTCTACTAAACAAATCCATAAAAGGATGATATTCCCCACATATTTAAATATGTACTATGACTATCTCACTGAAATTTGAATGCTCAACTTCTGTGTATTTTAAATTCCTGCTAAGTTCTTAAGAGAATTATGACTCTTATCTAACCCGCAGAATCTGCATCTTCTTGATTTTTGTGAGATTTTCTGGATTTTGAAACTATTGAGTGTATCTTTATATACTTCATATGTTTTTCTGGATTTAGTTACTTCTATTCATTTGATGTACTGTAATCCAATCTTGAGAAAGTAGTAAGAAGACAATAAGAAACTAGTGATTCAAAAATTACTCTGTTACCCAAAACAAAGATACCATAAAAAGAGAAAGAATGATATCCCAGATGAATATAAATGCCAAATCTTAAACAAAATATTAGTAAACAGAATATAATAGCTCATCATAAGATTATAAACTAATGAGATTCATCCTGGAATGCAGGATGGTTTAACATATTTAAGTATATCAACATAATATTGCATATCAACACAAGAAAAAGTGTGATTATATTAATAGATGAAGAGAAAGCATTTGACAAAATTCAGCATCAATTCATGATAAAAACTCTTAATAAAATGGAAATTAAAGGAATTTTCCTCAGCATAGTCAAAGCCATTTACATTAAGACTACAGTGAGCATTATTTTGGATGACTTAATGGAGATAAACTAAAAGCCTTTCCTCTGGGTCCGGAGAGATAGCACAGCGGCATTTGCCTTGCAAGCAGCCGATCCAGGACCAAAGGTGGTTGGTTCGAATCCCGGTGTCCCATATGGTCCCCCTGCCTGCCAGGAGCTATTTCTGAGCAGACAGCCAGGAGTATCCCATGAGCACATTTGGATGTGGCCCAAAAGCCAAAAAAAAAAGCCTTTCCTCTAATAAGGCCTAAGACAACATTGCACTTTCTCATCACTATTATTCAATTTATTACTGGAGGTACTTGCCATAGCAATTAGGCAAGCAAAATATATTAAGGGCATCATTATAGAAAATGAATAAATCAAACTCTTAATATTTGAGAATCACAGTATACTGTATTTAGACAGATCTAAGAACACTACAAAAATCTCCAAGAAGCAATTAATTTGCATAGTAAAAGGACAACAAAATTAACATGCAAAGATTCATAGCTTTCTTATGTGCAAACAATGAAATAGAAGAGAGATTTAAAAATCAATCTCATACACACTTGTGCATCAGAAAATAGAGTACCTAAGAGTCATCTTAACTAAAGAGGTGAAAGACTCATACAAAGAACTACTACAAAAGACAACTTAAATAAGAGGAAATAGAAATATATCTGTTGGTCATGAATGGAGAGGACGAGGATAATCAACATGGCAGTAATCACCAAAACATTATACAGATTCAAAGTATTATTTATAAAGAGACACATGACATATTTCAAAGAAATAAATTAAACACAGGTCTGGAGCGATGGTGCAGTGGTAGGGCATTTGCTTTGTACGCATCTGACCAATGACAGACCGCAGTTCGATTTCCTGGTGTCCCATAAGGTCCCCCAAGCCAGCCATCATTTCTGCGTGCATAGACAGGAGTAACCCCTGAGCATCACTGATATGGCACCCCCTCCCCCAAAGAAATAGATCAAATACTTTTGAAATTAATTTGAAACAACACCCCTGTGCCCAAATAACCAAATCAATCCTTGGTAAAATAAAATGTGAGTATCACTTTCCTCAACTTCAAACTCTACTGCAAAGCAGTAGTTAATCAAACAGCATGATATTTGAATAAGAGCAAACACTCTAGTTAATGAAATAAAATTGAAAATAAAGAGACAGCTGTCAGTTAGATGATAAATTAATCTTTGATAAAGGAGAAGAAAATATGAAGTGGAGCAAGAAAGCCTCTTCAACAGTGATTCTTGGAAAATTAGTCAGCTACATGTTTAATGTTATGAACAAGTCAAAGCAAAATCGATTTGATTAAATTACACTAAATTAATCTCAAAGTAAATGTCCAATGACCACAGCCCATAAACTGGGAGAAATTATTTTCTCATCACTTATTTAATAAAGGCTATTAGATTAAAATGTTATATCAAGCACTGATAGAACTTTACAAGAAAAAAAATCCAATTCCATCAAAAGGTGGGAGAAGATATGAACAGAAACTTCTTTAAAAAGAAATAACAATATTCAAAAGGCATATTGATTCGGCATATAAAGTACAGGTAAAAGCTTATTCTCTGTGTAATTATATTTTAGCAAGACAAAGGTGACTGACTGCCAACTTCTCCTAAATAGTGAAGCTCTTCTCTTTGTCACCAGTTCAAACACATGTGTGTAGGCAGTATGGTATTACACCAGAGAACAGTGCATAGGAATTCCTATACTGCATAGGGCACCACTTAGTACTTGTTTTTTCAGTGTTTGTGTTTTTAGGCATGCTCAAAGTACATGCCCAGAGCTATGGAGTGACTGCAACTTTTTACCATTTTACTCTTAATTCCTGGGCAGTTCCATATAGAAAATTAACTGGTGAAACTAGTTACCATTTGCTGTGGCTGATTTCACAGCAAAGGAGTGTGTCACCAGGGATGCAGGAGTGGCTGCACACAGTCTATAGAAGCACAAGAATTTGCCCAGAGGGAATGAAGAAGTGGGTTAAAAATCCACACCCTCAGATTTAAAAACTGCTCTCTTACAAACCTGAGCTGGAGGCAAGATCTATTGTGGGCAAGATATCTATCACTCTCAGAGAACACTGAATCCTTTCAGAATAGATAACAATCTGAGGACAAATTCTCTTCTATGAAGAAGGCTGAGCAGCAGCAGTGGACTGTGTGACATGTCTCACCAGGTCAAACAAAACCCATGTTCTCAAACTACATCTACTGACTAGAGAGTGGAACAAAAACCTAGGATCAAAAGGAAACTTTCTGGAGAGGCCAACCAAAACTAACCACATTGTTTCTTATATATAGTTATGCTCAGACTTAGAATATTTTAATATTTGATTAGAAACTTGACCTTTTCAAATTTAGGTTGGTACCTTGGAAAACTTCTCAGGTGGGCTTGAGACGATAGTGTAGACTTTTAAGTGCTGGCAAAGTTAAATACCCAATAAAATACTAGTGCTGCTTGATATTTCAGGTGCTCTGGATGCTCCTGATCAGATGCCCCCAGTTTCTACCCATGCCTTGTGGAACACCACAGTCACTTTCAGAGACTTTCACTCTGATCTTTTTTAGATCTTATATTAGCAGCAGATTTGTTGTTCTAAATTCTTCTTCAGGCTATTTAGAAAGTGGTTGACAGTCTTCCTGGACATTAGATGTCATCTGTTAATGTGACTGAATTTCTTCAGTTTTCAATTGGTTCTGGTGTTGCATGGCAGCTAAGATAAAAGTCCAAGATTCTCTGAACTGCAATATGTTGTAGTAATGATTAATTATAGAGTTTTTGTGGTGCATGGTGGATGGAGATGAGGCCTTTTTTGGGTCAGCCCCTTTTGGCCTGGTGGGTCTATAGGTATCAGGATAACAGCGAGGAAATGATCCACAAAGTTTCAGGAGACATAAAGTTTTGTTTTTTACCAGGGCCTACCCGCCATGTACATAATCCTCACGTGGCCTCTAAGCTAACAGGCCTCTCTACAACCAACCTGTGTCTCTTCTCTATTTGGTGCATCTTCCTTGCTCAGTCTCTCTCCCTACCCCCCCAGGAAATCCCTTAAATTACTAACCACAGACCCCTCTCAGCTGTGGGAGGGTCTCCCTTTCCAGGTGAGATAGGCAGGAAGATGTGGAGAGGATAACAGCAATCCCGTGTTCCTGTTTGTAAGGTCATCCTGGTGCCTCTATTCTACTAATTTCTAGTAGCCATGGAACTTTCAACAGCTTTAAAGACCAGGATGATCACAGTGAAGTCAGCCTTCTTCATGTGTGCAAACAGTGCAAACTTGATTGTCTAGACTTCAGGTCAAGATAGACCCAATGGCGCCTAAATACCTTTGTTGAGAAGTTCTGATTGGCAGTTAAAATCATCTTTTACTTCTAACTGCAACAAGTATGTGCACCACCAGGCATCTGTCTGCCCAAGTATGCTCCATCTTGAATGTACTTCCAGTTTTATTTTCAATTATTGTGCCCTATGAACTGCCTCTGTGTAGTCAGTTACTTAGGCATGTATCTAGATTGGAGCAAGGGGGCTGCAATGCTTGGATTTTACTCCACTCCCAGTGACCTGAGAACCACCTCAAGTAGTAATGAATAAACCTAAAGTTTAGCTAGATGCCTAGCCTATTTCTAAATTCTAGGGTTCCTGAATATTTATCATGGCAAGGCTGCACAATAAGTGTGTGCCTGGCTATTGCATGTACCTATATTGGAGCAAGGGGGCTGCATGCAAGTACATGCCTGGATTTTACTCCACTCCCAAGTGGCCCGAGAACCACCTCAAGTAGTAATGAATAAACCTAAATTTTATCTAGATGCCTAGCCTATTTCTAAATTCTAGGGTTCCTGAATATTTATCATGGGAAGGCTGTACAATAAGTGTGTGCCTGGCTATTGCCATAACCTGGGAACACTGGCAGGCACTGGGTCAGGTGCATGTATTAGAAAATACCTGGCTTATTTTTCAAGTCCAGGTGACCTGGGTTTCTATACTGTGATTTTTTTCCACAAGGAACCTGTGTTCTCTAGGTCCCAGGCTGAGTTATCAGTATAAGTTCTGTGAAGTGTTTCTAATTTATGTCTTTTCAAAGTTTCAAGTCAGTACCGCAATTTTATCTTCAGAAATGAAGGTGAGGGGCTAGAACTGCAGATTCTATCCTGTAGTTTTTCTGCCTTCTGGTTATCATGGTGGAAATGGTACTGTGCCATTACATAAATATCTAATTTCCCTGTGGATTCAGTTCTCACTACCTTGGTGAGAGCTTCTCATGTATAAACACAGGTCTCATACTCTGTATCATAGCTCTGCTGTGATAAGTCTCTCTCTCTCTCTCTCTCTCTCTCTCTCTCTCTCTCTCTCTCTCTCTCTCTCCTATAACTACAGTAAGTTTAGAATTGCCAATTTCTAGCAACATGGGAGTGGCTACAGGTGAAGCATGACTACAAATTTACAATGGGCTCCAGAGACAAAGACACAGGCATTGTCTAAAACAAAGGCAGAGGTCCTGATTTTTAGTTCATATTCATATAGCTACTCCAAGACATTACATAGCACTAATCTTACTGAAAAAAAAATGGAGGAATTCAACCCCATTGATGGATGGGAACAAGAGTCCAGAAAAATTTTTACTTAGAATTTTCTAAACTTTGAGAAAGACTTCAACGTAGCAATCCTAATGACGTTCAACATTTTTTAATTAGTGGAAGAGACATTCAGCAAACTTGGAGAAAATATTAAATAAAATATGAAAAATCTCAAACAGAAAATGAGTGAATTAAAGAGTACATACAGCACCTAAGCTAAAACAAAACATAGTAGTGGGACTTGCAGACATAATGAAGAGTTTGCAACTTAATTAATGCACTCAAGGACAAAATAAAAAGTATCATAAAGAGAGGAAAAATATTTTTTAAATGAAGAAAACATGAGATTTATAAGGCCGCATTAAGAGTACCAACATTTGAGAGCTGGGCCCAGAGCTACTACAAGCCAGGAGTTCTCCTGGTCTTGTACTGGCTTGTGGTGTGCACTGGATGGACAGCTAGCCCGAGGACCACCCCCGGACTTCCCAATTGTCTGGGGGGCCAGATTCCCCCACGCCAGAGGGGCTCTTCACGAGCACCTTAGGTAAGCTGGGCCCTGGAGGGAGGATTTGGGGTGGAGTGCAGCTCCACCTCCATGCATTCACAAACAGCAGGGGCCAGAGCTGGGCCCAGAGCTCCCAGTACTGCAGATCATAGTCAAAGTAATGTCCCGTTATCGTTTTTTTTTTTTTTTTTTTTTTTTTTTTTT
>PVKC010040863.1:0-12267 GCA_004027635.1 Crocidura indochinensis | reverse complement strand
GCATGAAAGGCAAACGCCTTACCTCCATGCTATCTCCCGGGCCCCTGATTGTGATTTTTAGGGTCGTCCAAGTCATCATCTTCATTCTCAGTGCCTAGTGTTTGCCTACGAGCTTTCCGCATTGTTGCTCTAGTAGTGTGGTTTTTCCTGCGTGTTGTGATGGGGTTTATTGGTTAGAAAGAGTGCTCCGCTTCGCTTCGCGGCAGCGCTCTTCTGGGGCGCCCAGAAATCAGTGCTATAGCCGGTTTTCAGTCTAATGGAAGTTCCTGGGTGTTTCAGCCCTTGGATGGACTTCTGGGAGAGCGAGTCTTTTTTGGGGACCAGTTTGGTCCACTCCCACGAAGTCCAGAACAGCAAAGGACAAAGAAACACAAAGAAAAGACAAGACTCATAGTTCTTAGGAGTTGGCCCTATGGGCAGGCGTGGATGCGGAGATATAACAATGTTTTGAAGACACATTGGTATTAACTTTATAATTTTATTTCTAGATATAAACTTGATGTATATATAACAACAAAAACTGGTCTAACTCAGAAATTAAAAATATATATGACTGAAGTGATGCAAAGTTGAAAATATATGTATTTGAAAGTAAAACTTATTTATGAATAAAGCAAAGCATTAGTTATCTGATGTATTTTCAATTAATTTCCATTAAATAGTTATAATGCAAATTACCACAACTTATATAGCACTCAACTTCAGTGTCTAAAGTATACTTCTAAGTTCTGAAGAAACTATATTTCAGAAGTAGAACATTTCAAGTATTATATTTGTACTAAGTTAAATCAGACAAACAAAAATCTCAAAATTATTTCTGTTTCTCACTTGAGTAAAGCATTTATCAAAGTTTCAAGTTGCTCAATAATTTTACTGTTAGTGTCAATATATCAAAATAATTTTAACTGTTTTTTTTTCAAAATATCTACAACAATGAAAATTACTCAGAAATACATTTTCTTCCTTATGAAAGATTTACTAGATAGAAGTTTTTAAAGTATTATATCATTATGCCAGAATTAGAACAAGGATATTTAAAATTATTCACAGCTCATCATTTTGGTTTTTTTGAAGAACCACTATGACATATTATTAATCATTAGAGATCAATATGGATACCAGACTATGTGATAAATATTTTTGGTAAGTGTAATAAATCTTAATGAAATAATAAGCTTAATAAAATCTTCAGGAGTGTCTTTTAAAGATATTTGTGCAGGCTATTTTCTGCTGATTTACCTTTCCTCTTTGTATATTCTGTTGTCACAATGTATTTTTAAAAAAAAAAGGTTTGATGTGATTGAAGTATCCCAAAGAAATATTTTAATTGCTTCACACTGGTATTTTTATATCTTATTGAATCATTACAGTCATTATTTTGTACATTTATGTGTTTGGAAAACTTTGCTAATATAAACAATATAATAAATGAAGGTTTTGCATAGCATAAATCTACATATGAGGAATTTAATAACAGGTTCAAAACATGTACTATTAATTATGCACTTTCTGAAGCAAAGAAAAATTTTGATAGTATGTAAAAAGAAACTGCAATAATACTAAATTGAGGCATCTAATGTAAAATAATAGATAACCCCAACAAGTGATATTGCAAAAGTCAATATTAGATTTAACATATATTTAGTCATGGAGTATTATAAAGTTCTTAACTGCTCACAGAAGCTTAGTTTGCCTTTATTATAAACTAAAGCATACCATTAACTGTTTTCTACTTTCTTTACCTATTATGCCTCAATTCCCCAATATTTTATGTAAGAACCACCATTATTAATCTTGGAGTTGGAAATTTAAGCTCCTAAAACTACTTATCCATCTCAACACTGAGGTTTGATGGACTTGGGAAATTGAAAGCAGGCTCCTGAGATGTTGAGTTGAGTCTTCTAGGACAAGACACTTCACAAAGCAATAATTATAAAGGAAAATCCAGTGAAGAAGAGGAATGAAAGTCAGACTGATTTATCAAAAGAGGACCTTATTAAATTCAAGGGGAAATTATATCAAGGGAAGACTTTTTTATGGTGTTATTATTTTTCTAAGATACACTGTATGTTGCTCTTAGATAATAGAAACTATGTAGTAAAACCTCACATATAAATTAACATTATCTTATCCTTACTATCTATCCTTATCTTCTAGGATTTTCAAAGACAAGCACTGAATGAAAATTTACGTTTAGCTCAAGAGTATCTAAAATTGCAGAATAATTTCTTCACAGAAAAGAAGAATTTTTTAAAACAATATGATATAGAGATACCACTTGATTCTTCAGTTGCAGATATAAAACAGGTATTTGTTTTTCTTATTTAAAAATAATGGTGGGGCCCGGGAGATAGCATGGAGGTAAGGCGTTTGCCTTTCATGCAAAAGGTCATCGGTTCGAATCCCGGTGCCCCATATGGTCCCCCGTGCCTGCCAGGAGCAATTTCTGAGCATGGAGCCAGGAGTAACTCCTGAGCACTGCTGGGTGTGACCCAAAAACCAAAAAAAAAAAAAAAAATGGTGTACTTGATATATGCATTATAAAAAGTAACAAGTGTGGTCTCCCTTGAGAGTGGTCCTTTATACAACAAAAATGCCATGCATTTCACAGTTTTGCTCTAGTTAATAATTTAAATTAAATGTTAATGCTTATTTGAGAATAAGGTTTTTAGAATCTACTATTTTAGATGCCAGAACTATTGTAGAGCAGATAGAACACTTTCCTTGCATGTAGCCCCACATTGTTATTCTGTTATCTTATTATATAAGCAAGTTTCTTAATTCGAAACTTAGAGATATAATTCACCTGCCTTTGTCACTGCAAATTACTGAAATCCCTAATATAATAAGTAACGTTCATATTAATAATAATAATTTGAAAATGTAAATACAAAGATGGCTTCAAGATGTAGCCACTTTTCTGTGTGGTTCTTTAAATACCCACTGACAAGGAAAATAATTTTCTTTGTTTCTTTGTGAATCTTCCTAAAATTTGAATTTAGAAAAATAAAAAAGAGTTGACTCTTTTTAATAGTTCAACTAACCATAGAACCAAATGACTGGTAATCACCCATATTACTATACTATAATTTAGTATTTAGAATTCCAGGATTATTTATACCCCTCCATTATAAAATATTAGAGACACAATCCAGATTTAAGTGTAAGATTACCAATGCTTAGCTCAGTGACACTGGAAAATTAATAAAAAAATTATTTCATTATGTATAAAATAATGTTTAGGAAAAATGAGGAATAATTAAGACAGATTCATAGTTACTTTATAACTAAATGGATACAAGCTTATGCAACTATAACTATTATATTTATATTGTATACTGCTTATATATTCTATATTCCCTTCTATCAACATTTGAATTAAGCGTTCAAAAATATTTGGCATGTCTGGGGCCAGAGCAAAAGCACAGGGTCCTTGCACGTTGTCAACTTAGGTTCCATCCCTTGCACCCCATGTGGCTTGCAGAACCTGCCAGGAGTAATTTCTGAGTGCAAAGCCAAGAGTGACCTCTGAGTGCTGCAGGATATGCCCCACCTCCAAATAAAAACCAAACAAACAAGTCTGGAGTATCTGTCTATTAAAATTTTATATTAAAGTAGTAACAAGACTAAGTAACATTCACAAATGTGTTGGGAAATAACTTGAAATAATAGCTATAGTCAAAATCTTAGTATACTCAACTCATTGTGCAGCTTTTAAAGAAAGAACATTAATTTCTCTACCAATAGAGATTACCCTGTAACTTGATGCATTGAAATTGCTATTAAGTTTAAGCACATCCTACTTGTTGTTGATAATTGAAGAGAAGAAATAAAACAATGGCCTGCCTGTATTTCCATTTCTAAATAAATGTTTCTTTGACACAAATCATACATGCTTATATCTCTGTATTTTTAGACCAAAATAAATTTTGGAGCATTTGCTATCAATTTGAAAAGAATACTTGGTGGCAAATAACAGTATATGATATGCTCGTGCTTGTGTCTACTTTTAAGAGAAGCAACTCATACAATATGTTGTGCAAGAACTGTAATCATCTTTAACATACTTTTGAAATTAAAGGAAAACGGATTCAAGATCCAGAGTATGAATAGAGAGTGGAAGACTGGGTTATTTTGTAGGGACCTCTCAAAGGAGTCGTCGTACTTTGAGCACACCTGTTTTAGGGAAACTTTCTAAGATTTATTTGTACTTCCAATCATTTTTCATTTCCATCCTTCAGCGATGGAGGTCATTAAGTGCAGGCTGCCCTTGTCAGTGTCATGTAGGATCAATTTGCTGCAATGGACAGAGAGGCCTTATTGATGCTGTTAAATCTGTCAGTGAGAAATCGTATGTCATTAGCGTCTAATGCACTTTTTAGAGGATAGAATTTGGCCATCAAATTGAGAAAAACCTTTAAGGTTTTAGTCCAGTGTCCTAATATTGCAGCAGCCATATGTATAAGGATAAATACAGGAGCATTTTAATACATGCCTTAGTTATTTGGCTAGTTTAGTTTTAGGAATACAAAACACCTTCAACTGATGCTCTTGTTAAATTCTTTTGTAAAATAAAACATTTTTACTTTGAGGAATGTTGCCTATCCTTTCCAGTTTTAGATTGATTTCGCTGATATTTGGAAAAATTAATATTTAAATTTTTGTTTATGATAAGAAGAATTATTCTCTTGGCACAAATCATGCATGCTTGCATATCTGCATTTTAGAACAAAAGTAGCAAAGAAATATGCATAAAGAAAAACATTAAATATAAATTATAATGTACATTTAATTACATTTTATATACTATTGGCTCATATTTTAGAACATTTATTAATTTTGGTGATTAAATCACCTTCCCAATACTTGAATAATTTGCAATGATAGATCCTTCTATTGGTAAAAATTGGAAAATTTGTTTCTGAAATTAAGCAAAAATTTTATTTACCTTGCTTCTTGGTAAAACAGAGTAGTTAAGACATCTCATCTTTCAGACAGTGAGATAATTTTGCAGGGGAGCCTGGGAGCAGCTGAGTTCCACAGCACTGCAGGGTACAATCCCCAGCACATCTGGAAGTGGCCCCAAACCGAAAGCCAATTTCAAAATTTTAAATAACACTAAAAATGAGTGAGGGAAAATATATGAAAACTAGGTTTTATTTCTTCAAAAATAGACATTAACTTTTTGTCGAAGTGGATGAACTGAAAAATTGTTTTAGAGAAGTGTGAGGAGAAGAGAGAAATAATCTCAAGAGAGAGCATGACTTCTCCAGAGTGGAAAAGGTCATTGAAAATATTTAATAGAAGATATCAGAATTTTTTAATATTTTCTTTTAAAATGTATTTTTATTAAGGCACCATGATTTACATAGCTGTTCACAGTTGAGTTTTAGTTGTAGCACAATTCGCACTAATCTGACATCTAGCCCCAATCCCCACCACCAGTGTCAACTCTCTTTTTTCCATTTTTCCTTCTCCCCCTTTCTCACTAGCCTGTCACTTTAAAAGTCACTTATTTTCTGTCTTTAAAACTCATGAATATTTTTTTACACTATCTCATGTTCTTGTTTTATTTATTGTCTTGTTTGGGGGTCAGACTTAGTAATCTCCAGACATACTTTTGACATTGTGCTCAGAGATCACTTCTGGCAGTGCTCAGGACTACTCACGACAATTGACAATGCCAGGGATCAAATCAAATTCAAGCCAAACACATGATGAGCTTATTAACTCCTGTACTATCTCTTGGGCCCTTCCATGCTTTTATTACTACGTCAAAATTTATTAGACCTTTAAGAAAGGCAAGATGAGAAATTAGGGAAAAGCTGATACATTCTGTTGTCTGAAAACAACATCCTTTTCCAAGACTTAGTCATTTTTCCAATTGATGATGTTTCTGTTAGGAACATACTATTAGTTAGAACTATGTGATTTACACAGAAATTATAAGTAGGTGTTATAACTCTAAAATTATAAAACTTGGAAGCAAGGAAGATTTACAATGGGCAGGGTGCTTGACTTGCATGATACACAACACTAGATTCCTTTCCCTAAGCCCTGCCAGGAATGACCCTTGAACTCAGAGCTAGACGTAAACCCTGAGCACCACAGAGTGTGGTACAGAAACAAAACAAATAAATAAAAAACATATAGTTAAATTTTAGGACGAGAGAACACCTTTAGAATTTTTTTATTCCTGGGCCAGAACGATAGCTCAGAGGTTCGGCATTTGCCTTGCAAGTAGGTGGTTCAGGAGGGACCTGGGTTCAATATGGTCCCCTGAGCTAGGAGCGATTTCTAAGCACATAGTCTGGAGCAACCCCTGTGCATCACCTGGTGTGGCCCCAAAACAAACAAATAAACAACATTTTTTTATTCCTGAGAAGATCCTCAAGATCACTCAGCTCTCAAATTAAATATTTTAATTCAAAAATAATTTTGAATTGCACCTAAATGAGTAAAATGATCATTATTTGCCTGTTCTATGTAGGTATATGTTCTACTGAGAATTGTATAAATCATGCCTTACCACTGCAATTGATTAACAATTTTGTTGGGATTCCGTATCATTTAATATGATTATTCTTTTTAATTTTCACATATTTACATCACACTGAGATAAACACTTGAAAAAATAGTGTTGCAATAATTCCCCAAATATACAGAGCTTATAGGTTTTTAACATAAATATTTTTATTTGTTGAGGTTTACTCTTAATGGAGATAGTGTACCAATTTATTTAATCCTTAATCCCTAAGGACTTTTGCGAAGGAAGAATATTATCTCCCTAAAATCTTGTTAATTTGCATTTAGGAATTGTTAATACCTAGGAAACACTATGAGCTAGACACTGTGCAAAATTTTAAATATTATCTTCATAATTTTCTCAAAAACATTACAGAAACTGAAAATATATCTTAAGAAAATGCATATCAAATATTGATTTTACAAACTATCTTTTGTTTGAATTTATAGTTACTAATATTATTATTTTGGTAAATTTATATCCTTTTTACCAAAGCTCAATGTAGCTATACTATTATAAAAAGGCTACTACAATAGACATTAGTAGTTGATGAAACCTGAGAACATGCAATTAATATGTGGAGTTAGGGAGAACAGAATTGTAATTTAAATTCTGATATTATTTAGAAAAGTATCTAGGTAACCTCTAACTTGTTGTCCAGGAAAAGTTGTCAGGAGGCTATATATGATATTCACTAAGATAATGGTTTAACAGTAAACTTATGAACAATGTAATGATTATGTTTAGTTCTATTTTTAATAAACTCAAGATATTTTGGCTAAACTTATTTCAATATTCTAATACATATGTTCTCATTTAAGATCATTAATACAAAAATATGTCCAACAATTTTAAGAATTTTTTTTTTTTGGAGCACATCAGTACTCCTGACTCTGCAATTCTCAGAGATCACTTCTGCTGAGGTGTGGGGAAACATGTGTAGTGCGGGGATCAAACCCAGATTGGCTGTGTACAAGGCAAGTACCCTGCCAACAATACTATATCACTCCAGCCCCAAAGAGAATGTATTTTTCTTTACTTTCTGGGGCCATACCTGACTTTAATCAGGGATTACTCCTGGCTGGACTCAGGGTAGCATGTCGGGTGCCTAGAATCAAACACAGGGCCACTTCATGCAAGGCTAGTGCCCTAATCATTGTATTTTTCACTCCAACAGGTGTCAATTTTCAAGATAAGAGTTTGTACTTTCAAAAGATTCTTAATCTATGAAAATCTCTGATAAAATGAGTTTCATAATTATGTAAAAAATAGATCAACTAAGAAGAAAAAATTGATACATTTCCAGAGAACATATCTTAGCATAGAGTAAAATGTTCATCAAATACCTATATTTTATATATACATGTACAGAACATATTTTTCCACTACAGGAGGCATTACTTCTTGGGAGGCTCTTTAACTGATTCACAAAGAACAAGTTCATAAATTACCCTTTTTGAGCTTCATAAAATATAACCAGGAAAATTAACATTATCCTGAAGAACATAATCAATCTCACCCTATAAAGACTCTTTTATAAAGGACTATGTAAAAATGTTGTTAATGGTTAGGCAAGAAAATACTTTCTCTTTCAGATGAAGAATAACTATTTATGGTTTTCTTATAAAAGTATTTCTTTTTTTTTTCTTTTGGTTTTTGGGCCACACCCAGCATGCTCAGGGGTTACTCCTGGCTCTATGCTCAGAAATCGCTCCTGGCTGACTCAGGGGACCATATGGGATGCCGGGATTCGAACCACCCACCTTCTGCATGCAAGGCAAACACCTTACCTCAATGCTATCTTTCCGACCCCATAAAAGTATTTCTTAATGTGACAGATATCTCTTTTAAAATACTGAGCAATTTCATCATAGTAAATCACTGGTTTGCATACACACAGCATAGAATAGAACACAATAAATTACATAGTTTTAGAATTTTGTGAGATTGTGTCAGATACAAGATCATTTTCAAATTATTCCTTTATGTGCTGGCAATCAGAATTGTGTGGCCTTTTAAGGAAAAAAATTCTCATTTTGAAGAAAGATACATGCAATGTACTCATAGGTTATTGACAAAAGTATATAAAACAAAGCAACTATCTGCCTGATGTACATATAAAAAGAGCAAAAGTGTTATCTGTAAAAGCAGAAAAAGAATTTGGCTTGCTTGACTTTTTGTATCAAGCATGCTACAGCAATCTTTTGATTCTAATATGAAACTATAGTAAGGATCATTGCACTAATGCATGAGGATTTGTGATAATGTTGCAGAAATTTTACTGTCAAAACTGAACTGCAGTGTAATGACTTTTGTTATCATGGTTTCTAATAACTATTCAGCATGAATTGACCCTACATATGTTTTGCTGCAATAATATGTCAGTAACTCAAAATAGCTAAAAAAGGATATAAAGCAACGATCAACACATACAATTTATGACTTCATAGCAATCTTTGTCCATTTTTATTATTAATAATGTCAAAATAATTATAATACAAACAACTTATAATTACAAGCTGTAGAAATAAAAAATAATAAAAATAGAATCACATTGTCATAATTCTGGCCAAACATAACTTCAAAGTATTTAGCTTGCTCCTCTCCTCACCAATGAATAATTGTAATTTTTTTTTACTCCTTCAATGGGAAAGCTTTGGCACTTTTCACTTTTTTTCCCTACCATGAATAAGTTTCTTCTCCCATTTATGGAATAGTCCTTTGTTTATTGTGTCTCTGCACTTCTTCTTAACTGTAATATATTTTTTATCATTTTTTCATTGCATTGAATGAGAGAAATCAAAAGTAGTTACTATTTACTCCACGCTAATATATAGCTCTATTGTGCCACGTATTTTCAATGAATTAGAAATTTTGTTTTGTTTTGGTGGGGCCTGGGAGATAGCATGGAGGTTTTGGGTCACATCGGCAGTGGTCAGGGATTACTCCTGGTTCTGCGCTCAGAAAACACTCCTGGCAGGCACAGGGGACCATATGGGATGCCAGGATTCAAAACACCGTCAATCCTGGATTGGCTGTGTGCAACCGCTATGCTATCTCTCTGGCCCCTGAATTAGAAATTTTTAATAACAGATATTATTCTTTTTTTGTTTTGTTTTGTTTTGGGGCCACACCCAGCAGTGCTCAGGGATTACTCCTGGCTGTCTGCTCTCTGCTCAGAAATATCTCCTGGCTGGCACGGGGGATCATATGGGACACCGGGATTCGAACCAACCACCTTTGGTCCTGGATCAGCTGCTTGCAAGGCAAACACCGCTGTGCTAGCTCTCCGGGACCACAGATATTATTCTAATCATGCTCAGAAAACATTGTAGTATTTCCACTCTTGCCTCTTAAAACAAAAGACTGCCAACACAAAGTACATCATAGCTGAAACATCGAAATTCATTGTTTCCAGGTTCTGGAGATCAAAGTATGGGCAGAGTTGCTTCTCCTGAGTACTGTGTGATGAAAGGGGTTTTTATATCCCTATCCTTAGCTTGTATATGACCATCTTTTTGTTGTTCATTTTCCACAAAGAGAAATTTAAAATTCTTACTCTTGTTGCATCAAACAGAACACATATTTGCAAAATCAGTTCACCCTAATCTCCTAGATACTGCATCAGAAATTGAGAGTGAAGATAGAGGATACAAAGTCTAAAATTCTGAAAAATATTGTAACATGACTAGAGTTAGACACACACACACACACACACACACACACACACACATAATACAGATACACACACACAAGCACACAATTATCAAGATAGACCAAATGTAATTTTGAGATACCTGGTGATACTTATATAATTGATAATCAATACTAAAAAGATATACGTACAGGAACAATAGTAGCTAAGCTATTAAATGATAATAAATAGAAACTTTTATTCCTTAAAAAAAATAATGCACTGAGATGTGACAAGCAAAGAGTATAATTAGTAAGGCCCTACTTCCTCAAAAACACAGAAATTGCTCCTGGCAGGCTCAGGAGACCATATGGAATGCTGGGCTTTGAAACACTGACCTCCTGCATGCAAGGCAAATGTTTTTCCTCCATGCTATCTCTCTGGGCCCATCCCAAAACAATTCTTATTGGAAGCAATCAGTCTACCTGAAATAATTGTTGTAACTGTATACTATTAGTGTTTAGTATTCTCTCCAGTGATGTCTCCCATCACTGTTGGATTAACTGGGTCCACCCTACTCAGTATTCAGTCCCCACCCAAGGATGTGATCTGGTGTTGGATTACAGGGTTCTACCATACTCAGTATTTGTTCAATACGTGAAGGTGGGGTCTGGTTCTTGCTAATAAAAAGCCCAGGCCTCAGAAATGCTTTGCATTCATTCTCAGGTCTTCCCCATAAGTTACTTGTTTCTTAGGAGCAGAAAGCTAGTGTGTAGGAATTCCTGGCTTGCATGTTGGAATTCCTGAACTCATTTTTACTCCATTTCACTATGTGGATTATTTTCTGTGTTAGTGTTTGCTTCCAGACTTATGGCTCTTCAGGCCCTCATTTTGGAGCCTGATTCTTCCTTCTTGCCCAAATTTTAAATTGCAAGTTAAAGAAGTAAATCCATAATGTTTGTATTTGGATGAAATATAGTGCCTACAAGTGAAAATAACTTACTAGCTTCACATTAATGTATTACATTTATTAATATACATCTTTGTAGAAAGCTATAATCCAAGTTGAATACTTATTCTCCAGTTAATTTTCTCTATTTTCCTTATTTATATTTATATATATATATATTTAAAATGATTTTTACTTATAAAATGTAACAATGTCTACATTTATAATATAAAAATGATAATAGGGTTTTTAAATAAAATAAGAATTCTAAAGTGTAATAAGAGTTTTTTTTAATCAAGAATGGGTGTTGGACCTTATCAAATGCTTTCTGTGCATCTATTAATATGATCCTGTAATTTTTATTTTTCTCGTTGATGCTGTGTATTATGTTGATAGATTTATGAAAGTTATACCATCCTTGCATTCTTGAATGAGACCTACTTGATCGTAGTGAATGATCTTCTTGATGAGGTATTGGATCCTATTTGCCAGGATTTTGTTGAGGATCTTTGCATCTGTATTTATCAGGGATATTGGTCTATAATTTTCCGTTTTGGCATCTTTGTCTGGTTTTAGTGTCAAGGTGATATTGGCTTCATAAAGACTATTTGGAAGTATTCCCATTTTTTAAATTTCATGAAAGATCCTGGCCAGGATTGATAGTAGCTACTTTTGAAAGGTTTGAAAGAATTCATTAGTGAATCCATCTGGGTCTGGGCTTTTGTTTTTGGGCAGACATTTGATTACCATTTGAATTTCCTCCTTATCCAACTGTGGAAGGTTATAATTGTCCAGAATTTATCCATTTCTTCCAGATTCTCATGTTTAGTGGTATAGAGTTTCTCAAAGTAGTCTCTTGATTACCCTGTGAGTCTCTGCAAAATCTGTAATGATCTCCCCCTTTTCATTTCTAATACAGGTTATCAAATTTCTCTCTGTTAGTTTTGCCAATGGTCTATCAATCTTACTTATTTTTCAAAGAACCAACTTCTGCTTTTGTTGATATTTCGGATTGTTTTTTGGGTTTGCACTTCATTGATTTCTGCTCTAAGCTTTGTTATTTCCTTCTGCCTCCCTATTTTCTAATTTTATGAGCTGTGTCATTCATCTATTGAGGTATGCCCCTTATTCCTTCTTGATGTGTGCTTGCAAAGCTAT
>PVKC010040862.1:0-12254 GCA_004027635.1 Crocidura indochinensis | reverse complement strand
ACTCATGAAAATTATTTTTAAATTATCTTACATTGTGTTTAGTTTTAATCAGAATTAATGTTTTAACTTTTCCCCTCAAATAATTACAGAGCTGTCATTGGAGAAATTGATGAAGAAACAGATTCAGCCCTTGATTTGGGGAATATTCGAGCAGAACCTTTGAACTCTGTAGCACATTGAGGAAAATAAACCACACATGGACTTCTGTAAATCTTTGTACAAAAACTGATCATCATGAGGATGGTGTGCAGATTTTTATGAGTATTATAATGAATTTTGACTTTGTATCAATTCATTGTAATATGATATGTAAATTAAAATATTTCTATGTTCTATTGAGAAAAACATTTTTTGCCTAAGTCATAGGTTTGGTAGCTTGGTTTTATTTTTATATTAAATAGTGTGAAAATTATTTTCAAAATGGTCAGAGAAATAATCTGATATTTTAATATTTATGAAAAACTAGTTGTAAACTTAGCCTGATATACAAAGCATACAAATACCATCAATAGTGGAGGATACATGTGCTTCTTTCTCTCATTACAGGACATTGACAAGGTAAATTAGTCTTCTGCAGTTATATAAGCCAGTATTTTTTTCACCTACTCCCTAGAATATTCCTTGGCCACAGGTAAAAATAAATCACAGAATTATGAGTAGGAAGCAAGATCAGAAAGTAGCCATAATTTAAAAAAATGTTGAAACATTGTTTTAAAACATTTATTGATGGGAGCCGGGAGGTGGCGCAGGAGGTAAGGTGCCTGCTGCCTTGCCTAGGACGGACCACGGTTCGATCCCCCGGTTCCCATATGGTCCCTCGTGCCTGCCAGGAGTGACTTCTGAGTGCATAGCCAGGAGTAACCCCTGAGCGTCACTGGGTGTGGCCCCCCCCCAAAAAAAGAAAAAAAAAACATTTATTGATACTTAGGATCGCTGCTTGTAGGTTTTGAAATGGAATAAGATGCATTTTTTTTTTTGTAGAGGAATAGAAATGCTAATGAAGTTGTTCATCTGAAGGATTTGACTATATCCTAAAATTGCATTTTACCCTTTTAATTTTGAAATTAGAGGGAAATTTTCTAGAATTGATAGGTTTTGGTTATTTATTAATGTGAATAAATAAACCTGTTTATATTGAGATTGTGTTTGTTATTGCCAACATACATGATTCAGTGACTCCATAAGCCTGATTGCAAAAGCAGTAAAAACATACAGGGCCAGAGTGATAGTACAGTGAGTAGGGTTTTTGCCTTGCACATAGCCAACCCTGGATTGATCCATCCTTTTTGTTCCCTAAGCCTGCAAGGGAACACAGAACCAGAAGTAACCCTTCAACAAAGCAGGCTATTTGGTCCCCTGAGCCTCCCAGGTGAAATATCTGAGTGCAGAACCAGGAGTAACCCCTCAGTACAGGAGGGTCTGGCCCAAAAACCAATAAAAAAAATCTGCTTGTTTCATTATTTTAAATAAAGTATATAATGTACCTTGTGTACATACAGACTCTACAATTTATGTGCAGCTCTACTCAAGTATATTTCCTAAAGAGACAAAAAAAATGCTGAGTTTTAAATGTTTAGGTAGCCAAGTTAGCTTGTCCACTAAAATTGATCCAAAAGGTGGCCCAAATATATATATTTTGATATTAAACTAGTAAAATGGGGTTAGAGAAGGCCATACATGGGATAATTTTGAAACAGAAAACCTTCAGTCTTGGGTTCTATATATGGTCTGGTCACAGCCATAATGAATGAAAAGGGGTTGTGAAGACTTTTTTACAAGTTTGTGGGAAGTAAATACTTTAAAATTTGATGCCATGTGGTTCAATTAGGTCATCTCTGATGTAGCATGCAGACATCTATAAGTGATATATAAGTAACATGTCATGTTTAATGGTAAGATTAATTTGATCTGTAGGCCACAGCTTCTTAACCTTTAGCTTAAAGCAAGTTATTAAAGAATATATGACTAATTTGTGGAACTCTGAACTGGATCTTAACAATTTAGAGGTGAGTTTCATTTATAAAAGAAAACAGGCCACAGAGCACAGTGTCTAGGCCATTTGTTTTGCATATGGCCAATCCAGGTTAAATCCCAGAGCCAGTATGATCCCTGGTTTGACCAGAAGTGATGTCTTAGGAAATTATGAGGTTTATAGGGGAATTGAGTGAAAATGTACCAGTTGGTATCTGCCCTAATTTAAACAAAAGGACAAGACCTGGGGTCATGTAACAATGTGGGAGTCATGATAAGTGTTTCTGCTTTAACATGTTTCTTGATTCATTATCAGTAAATGTACTTTTTTACATACTCATCTACATAACTGGATACCAAGAAAATTTTCCTCAGGTAAAAGATCTCTTAGAAAAACTTGAAACTGATGTATATACCACAGTTCTTTATTACCGTTAATAAGCATTTTAATGCACATTAATTCAAATTGGATTTCTTTATGAATAAGCTTTATAACGAAATGGCCACTGTGAGTGATGACATGATTAATATTCAGTGTTAATTTTTTTATGCTCTTTAAAGAGACATTTCTGTAATAAGTTTCTTATTAGGAGACTCAACTAAATTTTAACCTGTAATTACCTCCCTCTGCTTTGTGAGTCATGCTAAATACTGCTTAATAATAAAAGTTTTCTCGAGGTTTTATTTTTACTTGTGTGTATGTGTACATACAAAGGGCAATTCACTACAAAAGAAATTTAATTTTTAATTTAATTGATGTTAGCTAAAATAGTTTAAAACATTGATTTTAGGATAAAGTATTTTGATAGTAGTAGTTTGTTGATAGTTGATAATTGATAGTAGTTTGCTGGTAGTTTGTGTTTTATTACAAATGATGTACAAAGAGTAAAGATAAACATTTAGCAGTCTTTATAAAGTACTTTGAAGTTAACATGATTTTAAAAGTATAAATATATTAAGTGATATTTAATTGAAACATGGTAATCTATGTTAGCAATTTACTCAGATATGTAACAAGATTAAAGACATGTCACAGAATGGGAGAAAATATTTGCTCACTCACCAGACAATATCCAAGATACAGAAAGTATAAAATTTAGCAACATAAAAACAACCCCTTAAAAAAGTGAGATAGAAATATCCGTAAAGTATAAGACCAATAGATATAAGAAAATTCTCACCTGTCAGGAGAATGCAAATCAAAACAATGAGATACCACCCTTATCAATGAAATTGGCAAACAAAAATTTACTGGTATCAGTGTGGGGAAAAGGACTCCTTCCTTATCCACTGCTAGTATAACTGTCAATTGGTTCACTTTTGCCAACTTATATGAACACATCTCAAAAACTAAGAATTGAACTGCCATACAACCTAGCAATTTCCAAAAAAAAGAATGGGGCCCGGGAGATAGCATGGAGGTAGGGCGTTTGCCTTTTATGCAGAAGGTCATCGGTTCGAATCCCGGTGCCCCATATGGTCCCCGTGCCTGTCAGGAGCAATTTCTGAGCCTGGAGCCAGGAGTAACCTCTGAGCACTGCCAGGTGTGACCCAAAAAAAAAAAAAAACCTAGCAATTTCCTCTTGCTGTCTACCCAAATTGCCCCCAAAATTTAAAAAGACATGCTCCTATGTGCATTGTAGCACTATTTACAGTGACTAAAATCAGTTAACAATTTGAGTGCCCAAGAATAGATAGATAAAGCAATTGTATAGTTGCAATACAAGAAAAGAAATATAAGAATAAAAGAAATATATTCAAAAATAAGAAAAGATGAAATCTGACTATGTGAATAGAACTATAATATAGTAATAAGTGAAATCAGGAGAGGGGCAGAGAATGATCTCTAGTATTTGGGATATAAAGAAATATAGTAAGGAAGCTACAAATGGCCAATGAGAACACAACTGAAGAGTTGGTCTACAGACTATTCTTACCTGGTGGGAAGTGAATGGGATTAGAGGGAAGGATCATTAGCATATTCTAGAATGTTTCACTCTGGTCTGGGTTTGTTTTTGTTTTTTGTTTTCGCCTTTTTTTTTTATTTGTTTGGGGACCATACCCGGCGGCGCTCAAGGATTGCTCTGGCAGGCTTGGGGGACCATGGTTAGGCTGCATAGAAGGCAAACACCCTACCTTTGTGCTATCGCTCCATCCTCTGGATTTGATTTTGAAACAGTATGCGGAAAAGTGTCAACAGAATTATAAATCATAGTACCTCATAAAGATAAAGATTAAAAATTATTTTTAAAGTTAATTAAAAGTGTTAGAATGTAAAGAGTAAAGGTAAGACATTGTGTAAAAACCAGACTTATAAAGATATCTTAACTGGCAGTATATTATTTTGTGGGCATTCATTTTCAAAATCCCCAGGAGACAAGTGTCTGTCATATGTGCCATACATACAGTGCTAACACTGACCATTTTACATGAAGGAAAATTGAGACTCAGTGGGGTTTTAGAGGCATTTTAATTAAATTCCAGGACTTGTCAGAAAATCTATTACAAAAAGTAATTACGGGGCCAGAGTGACAGCATAACAATAGGGTGTTTGCCTTGCATGCTGCTGCTGACCTTGGATGAACCCGGGTTCTATCCCCAACATCCCATATGGTCCCCCAAGACTGGCAGGAGCAATTTCTGAGCAGACTCAGGAGTAGCCCCTGAACACTGCTGGGTGTGTTCCAAAACCAAAACAGAACGAAACAAAAAATTAGGTTTTATTAGTAAATATTCAAAGCTGTGTTGAGCCATTTTCATTATAATTTGAGAAAGGCATCACTTATGATCCTAGACAAGTTCTTAGAAACCAACCATGAATTTAAATAGACCTGTAACAAAAGTAGGTTTTTAATGTGATTTTATTTAGCCTTAGCCAGCATTGTTTTCTCATTAATGTTAAAATAACTTAGCAAAATGTTATTAGAGAACCAGCCACACATGAGGTTTTTAAACATTGAGATTCCCTATTCTCTTTGGTGTTTAGGAAACCTGAATTATGCAAAGTGATTCCTCCCCACCCCTCCTTCCTCCTCCCACATACACATTTTTTGGAAGTAGCAAACCAATATATATTTGAAAAGCAGTTACTCTGCCCATGGCCCAAGGAGTCCAAAGGATGGACCCCCTTAGAAGAGGAGTTACATCAAAGGAATAAAGGATCATGATAAGTATGAAATCCTTCCTCTTAAAAATATGCTAGAAATGGACTTAGACTTCCAAATTAAACAGCACGTAAAGAGACCTATAGAATTTAGCTTTGTGTGAGCAAGTGGCAATATCTTATCCTGCGGTTTCCCTGATGCAGGAGCTGTGAAGCGGGTTTTTTTATGCATCCATGGTTCTCAGGTTCTTCAGTACTTTCAGGAATGAATATATTGAACTATATAAATGATCGCACTCAGTTAGAAGAGGAAATAGAAGAGGAAGAGTCTCTCCCAGCGGGGGAAGAACTTAGTATAGGACTAAGTTAAGTATGGCTTGTTTTTAGGATTTTTATAAGAAAACTTTGTCTTTCTGTTATCCAAGCAAAATATAAGATTCCCATTTATTTCTCAGTGATGTCTTGTTAATTTACAGCCCATCTTTGCTGTTAAAATGAGATTAATGCCCTATATGTATTTAGAGTCTTTAAGGTTATTTATTTGATCATCTCCTTGGATACTGTCCATTAACTCTGGGGCTCCTGTGAGCCCCAAAACTGGAATAGAATTCGTGGTCTTGAGAAAAAGTGTACTACTCAGTTTCACAAAGAGTCCACAAAAATGTAAAATATAGACTAACATCAGTTAAAAGGCAGTCACTAGCAGCAGTATGCAAAGGAGAAATTAAGACTTCCTTTTTCAACTCTCATTCCTCTATTGTGGATGTACAATATTTTTACTTTATTTTTATAAGCACAACTTATTGATTGTGCCTTATTGGCAGCTGGTGCCATTTACATCTTGTCTTGGGGTATGTGTTTTGTTTTATGGGGATATCTTTTTTTTTTTTCATTTCCTAATTCTTAAATAAAAGCATTTCTTCACTCTCTTTTCTCTTCTGCAAAACTCAGGCAAGTGCTCAGTCTTTTTATGAGAATTCATCTCTCTAGGCATTTTACCAGAAAGGTCTTGGTAAGTGACACTGGATGGTAGTGACTCTCTTATGCCTACCACCCTGCTCTGTGGCAACAACATGGCAAGTAAGGAAAGTGGGGTATTAGTAAAAGATTACAGTGTATTTGTATTGGTCTCAAAATATGTCTTTGCACCCTTACCTTTAAAATAACAACAATAATAATATCTATCTTCTAGAATTGCAACAAGTGAAATTAAAGCTTTATTTGTTTAATTAAAACAAATTGAAATGTTACTTTTAAAACTTAGGTAAGTATAGTAGTAAATAGCTGTTACACAAAGATCAATGAAGAAAGGTTGCTCTGAGGAGTTTAGGTTCTCCGTTTCACTGGCTAACTAATATACCTCCATAAGAGGGTACCATGTATAAAATAGGAGAAATTCATTTTATGTGAAGTTGCATATAAGTTTACTTTGCTTTAGAAAAACTATAGGGATGCTAATCCTGTTGAGTATAGACTTTTGAGATTTGAAAATGAAAACTTGAGTCACAAATTGACTTCTTCATTCTGAAGTTTCATAGTTTACAAGCTACATTTTACAGATTTACTCATTTTAAGATGTTATTCTACTGTTTTGAGTATTTTATGCTAATTCTTAATTTATGGACAAATTGGATGAATGATTTCTTTATTTACATATTGTTGTGTATATAAACATTATTATGTTACTGATCCTACCCTGATCTGTGATTGTGCCCTATCCTAGGGTGTGACCTGGCATTCTGCCCCCACTCTAGGGTGGTACCTGATTCTGCTTCCACCATTGGATGGTACCTGATTCTGGGGGATAAAAAGCAAGCATCTGTGGAAGGCGGGAAGCTTTTTTTCTTCCCGGCCTATTCCTAGACCTCTTGGGGCTTTGGCCTCTTCAAGGAATAAAGAGCTATTTTCTTCGGAAGCCTGGCTGCCTTTTGACTTTCTTCCCGCCACATTCACCTCAGAACCGCTGGTTGAGCAGGGTGGCAGATGCGTTCTCCGAGCTGGAGGGGAAAGACCTCATTTTCCATCCCTCCATCAGTGAACCTCTTCAGGGGTTGACTTGCTACACATATAAGAACAACAGAAAAAAAAAAAAAACAATCATCTTAAACTAGACCCATTTAAATAGCACTATGCTGTTATTCATTCAGCTACAATTTGGGGCAGATGCTTGAAGGGAGTGTTGGTGAGTGTCCATGTGATAGGACACAACTGGGTGTGCTCAGAGGCTACACCTGGCTTTGTGCTTGAGAGCCTGGGTGGGGATATGTTGGGGTCTCCTCCTAGTGCTCCAGATAAAAACTAAGTGCCAGGGATTGAATCCTTACTTCCCACATGTAATGAATGCCCTCTAGCCTGTCAAAACATCTTTCTAGCCTCAGCTACAGATTTTTAAATTACAAGATTCTTAAATTTGGTCAAATGCTTGATATAGTCTTCATTTCTTAGTTTTGGTTGGGCTAGTTGGACTTCATGAATCAATACTGCCTCTTAGTGGACATTGCATCCTTTGCTATGTGACAGCAAATTGAAAATTCTATTTTCTCTAATTTTGTTAGAGATATTGGTTATGTCGTATTACATGCTAGAGACTATGATTCAAGTTTTGGCCATACAGAGTAAAATGACAAGAAATTGTTGATGTTGTGAAGGTTGTATAAAATGTTTACTGTTTATCATGCCTTATCCAAATGATCTTAATTCAGGGACAGGAGTGATAGCACAGCAGTAGCGTGTTTGTCTTGCATGCTACCGTCCTAGGATGGATCTGGGTTCAATCCCTGGCATCTCATATGATTTCCTGAGCCTGCTAGGAGCAATTTCTGAGTGCAGAGCCAGGAGTAACCCCTCAGCACTGCTGGGTATGTCCCAAAACCAAAAAACAAAACAAAACAAAACAAAAAAAAACAAATGATCTTGATTCAAAGATTTTAGACACAAGTTATAAATTATTTTATTACTCTGGGATATAAGGAAATTAAAGATGATGTTTGAAAATAAATATCATTTATGTAAATGTTATTTCATGTTTTAGTATTGAGGAGAGTATAAGATTTATGATAATGGTAATCTGGGATTTCCTTAGTTTTCTATCACTAGTTTATAGCACATCATCGGCTGTCTATGATCATTCTTTGGTTAAAGCTGAGCAGAAAACTTTAATAAAGCTTTCCAATATTTTTTGAAAAGTTTTCCCAATATATTTATGACAAAAATTTAAAACTTTTTTATTAAAAACTTTTGTTGTGTTTATTACACCTTATAATGCCATTATTTGAGTATGCCTCTTTTTTGAATAGTTATTTTACTTTAAAAATTACTTCCCAGGACATCGGTTCAAATCCCGGTGCCCCATATGGTCCCCCGTGCCTGCCAGGAGCAATTTTTGAACATGGAGCCAGGAGTAACCCCTGAGCACTGCCGGGTGTGACCCAAAAACAAACAAACAAAAAAAATTACTTCCCAGGTATAATATTTCTGAAACTAGGATAAATATCACATCATATAGAACTAAAGGAAAATTACAATGGTTATTATATATGTACATACCTTGCATATAGTCAACACAGTTTCCATTCCTGGAAACACATATTTCTTTATTTGTTTGTTTGTTTTTGTTTTTTGGGGGGTTCACAATTGGCAGCATTCAGGGGTTACTTCTAGTTCCAAGTGCAGAAATCGCTCCTGGTGGGGCCAGAGAGATAGCACAGCTGTGCTTGCCTTGCAAGCAGCCAATCCAGGACCCATGGTGGTTGGTTCGAATCCCGGTGTCTCATATGGTCCCCTGTGCCAGGAGCTATTTCTGAGCAGAGAACCAGGAGTAACCCCTAAACACCAAAAAAAAAATAAAAATAATAATCGGTCCTGGCGGACTCAGGGGACCATATGGGGTGCCGAAATTCGAACCACCGTCCTTCTGCATGCAAGACAAACGCTTTACTTCCATGAGATATCTCTGGTCTGGAAAACACATTTCTAAGAGTTCACCCAGGAGATCTGCCTTAAACTAAACATATTAGAAAGTAATTTCTTTTAAAAGGTAATTACTTAAAAAAGATTATTTTTCAATCTGTAAACTCTTCAGTTAGCTAAAATATTTATTATTTTTCATTTTATATTTTATACTTAGTACATAGCTGAAAATTGCTGGAAAGGGCCTGAGGGCCTTCTGACTCAGGAAGTCCCATCCCACAATCCAAACTCCCAAATGCTAAAACATTAGTGTACTTTAAATATGTTAAATGAGAAGAAATATGCATAAAAGGGAAATGTGATACATAGGGACCTTTATACACCACAATGCTGTATAATGTAAGAAAAGATGTATGTGCATTTTTCTGTTTGTGTTTTTTGAAGAGGAAATGGCAAGACAATAATGTTTATCTTTAATATATGCACAACATATCTCATTTTAGAATATCATAGAATATAATAAATTACACTTTAATATTGGAAAACACACTTTTGTATAAGTTGCATGAGTACAGCAATGTGACTTATTTGTGAGGGCCACTGTATTGGGGTACTTCCTAGTAGTACTCAGGAGTTTGTTTTGTTTTGTTTTGTTTTGTTTTGGGTCACACCCGGCAGTGCTCAGGGGTTACTCCTGGCTCCATGCTCAGAAATTGCTCCTGGCAGGCACGGGGGACCATATGGGGCACCGGGATTAGAACCGATGACCTTTTGCATGAAAGGCAAGCGCCTTACCTCCATGCTATCTCCCAGGAGTTTGGCAGCCCTTCAATTTTGGTCAGTTACACTTTAATATTGGAAAACACACTTTGGTATAAGTTGCATGAGTACAGCAATGTGACTTATTTGTGAGGGCCACTGTATTGGGGGACTTCCTAGTAGTACTCAGGAGTTTGGCAGCCCTTCAATTTTGGTCAGTGATTTCTGATCAACTAGCTATGTTTTAATGCAAGAGCTAGAGGATGAGATGGCAATATGTCAGTCATGCTGGCAAATTGGGAGCCTCAATGGCCAAACCACTACTGCCTCAAGGATTGCATCCAGCAATGTTCAGGGGACCATGTCGTGCCAGTATCAGAGCTCTATCCAGGTGCCACAACTGTTGCACTATCTCCATACCCTGGTTATTATAACATATAAATTAATATTCTAAAAATGGTCATGGTCATGATCAAAAGGTGTTGTGGTTTTGTTTTATTTTAATTTATCATAAAAGTTAATGTTTTACTTTATAAAGCATTTACATTCATCAGTCTTACTTGGCTGATATGTATTGTAAAAATAAAAAAAAAGTAAATCATAGACTGTTCAGACAAAAAAGAGTGAGAAGTTTTAGAGATTTTTAAAAATAGGTCTTAGGACAGAGGAGTGAAACATGGCAATGAAGAGAATCAGGTTTTAGTTTATAGATTTAGCAAATTATGTTCACATGTCTTGACTTCTTCAACAAAATGGGGCACACATGCTTATGTTGTTTTGAAGACTTGTAAATACTTTAAATACTGCCCAGAACACCTACTTAAAGTTACCTATTGTAACTCAATAAAAGCACTCAGAAGTAATTAAGAACATTCCCTGAGGGGAGCCATAGCAGAGAAAGTACAGTTGGTAGGATATTTGTTTTGCATTCTACTAACCCAATTTTGATCACCAACATCCCAGATGTTTTCTTGAGCACTGCCAGGAATAATTCCTGGACACAGAACTAGAAGTAACCCCTGAGCCTTGCAGAGTGTACCCAAAACCAAATTTAAAAAAAATCCCTGAAAATATTCTTTGATAAAGGAAAAGAAACTGGTAAAGTTTTAAATAGACTAACATTCATAGTTTAAACTAATATTTCTTTAAAGTATAGTACCCTTAGGCAAAAAAGTGCTTTAAAATTTTGAGTCAGCATGAAAATAGAGGGGAAAGTAATTAAAATACCAATAAATAGGAGTCAAGAAAAAATTAGATTTTTTTTTAAAATAATATCTTTATTTAGCACCATGATTACAAACATGATTGTAGTTAGGTCTCAGTCATAGAAAGAACATCCCCCTTCACCAGTGTATCATTTCTATCACCAATGTCCCCAATCTCCCACCCTCCTCCCCACCTGTAATACAGGCATTCTACTTCACTCACTCATAGACATTGTCACCATAGTTGTTAGTGTAGTTATTTCTCTAACTGTACTCACCACTCTGCGGTGAGCTTCATATTGTGAGCTGATCCTTCTGGCCCTCCACTCTCTGGGCATTATTACAATAATGTCTTTTATTTTTCTCAAAACCCATAGATGAATGAGACTATTCTGTTCATCTCACTCCCTCTCACTTATTTCACTCAGCATAATAGTTTCCATGACCATCTACCGGTTTATATAGGAAAATTTCATGACTTCATCTCTCCTAATGCTGCATAATATTCCATTGCATATATGTACCACAGTTTCTTTAGCCATACATCTGTTGAAGGACATCAGTCTGTCCTAGGTCAGCCTTGTGCAAGGCAAATGCCCTTACCACTGTGCTACCACTATGACCCCAAGGATAATCTTTTAAGGAATTTGTATTGTGTATCGCTCAATTGCAAATCATGATTATCTGTATTACATCAAGGAAAAATGCCTTGTAAAATGTTGGTAGTTACTTTGAGTTAGTTTAAACTTTATAGAAATTTGATTTGCAGGAAGTTGAAGATCCTCTTGCTGAATACCCTTTATGGTAAAAGAAGAGAGTGTTCAAAATTAGGCAGACAGAACTGCCAATAATCATCTGGAGAGCATCTGCCTGGATGATGCCAAGCAGAATCAAGCAGTGAAGGGCTGGTGGAATGCTCCAACAGGAGACTGAGTTCAAACCAGAGTGTTTGCTACTAAATGAATAAATAACCTAACTCTTCCCTAAATTCAGATTTCTCAAATACTCAGATTTCTCCTATGGGTTGTTGAGAGAATTAACACACAACAAGTGAATGAAAAGCAATTTGGAAATTCTTCTAATACAGAAGAAAGGTATTGTTTGTAGTAAAGGATGAATATGTTTAGGATATATCTGCTAGAAAATGAATAGACTACAAACACCTTAGTTGACTTTGATTTACATAGTTAGGGATTACTTTCTTTTTTCTTTTCTTTTTCTTCTTTCTTTTTCTTTTTTCTTTCTTCCTTCCTTCCTTTCTCCTTCCTTCCTTAATTCCTTCTTCCTCCTTCCTTCCTTCCTTCCTT
>PVKC010040861.1:0-12251 GCA_004027635.1 Crocidura indochinensis | reverse complement strand
ATGCTAGAGTCACTCCTGTCAGTTTTTAGAGGGCCATTAATGTGGGGGGATAGAAATTGGTAATTCTGCATGCAAAACATGCATTCATCACTTTGAGCTATCTTTCTAGTTCACTCACCTTCATTTTGAAAAGAAAATTTTTCTATAAAGACAAAGGTGGTATCCAGTCTTCACTCCAAATACTAACGGAATATAGGAGACAAGGTAGGTAGTCAAAATTTAATTTTTGTAAGATTCCTTTGTCCTCTGAACTTTATAGTTGCATTTTGTTACTTTGATGAAGACAAACTGTGTTTAGCAGTCAAGCTGTGCTGAAAGTTGTTTAGCTCAGCTCCTTGCTTGGATAGTTCATAGGTTGAGTGTTGATGATGTCCAGAGTCTCAGTTCAGATTTCCTGGTTATATGGAATTAGAAATTATACTAAGTACTAGGATGAATTTTTACTTTTTTTTTCCTTACACAAGGAACATCATAGGATGGGCTTTACCATTGTCATGGTTGTCTGACTGGCCTTTTAGTTTGGACAGGTCTCATGACCAGTTTCAGTATAGACTGAAATTGACAAATTTGCCCAGGCGAACCATGAGATCCTTTAGATTTAGAATAGGCAATTACCTGAGAATTTTTTTCCTGCAAACATTAAGAGTCACTGGCTTCAGTATCATCTTAAGTGCTCTTTGCAAACAGAACTACAGTCAGGGTGGGAGAAATAACACAGTGGTAGGGCATTTGCCTCGCATGCAGCAGATCTAGGTGGAATGGTGGTTCGAATCCCTACATCCCATATGGTTCCCCATACCTGCCAAGAGCGATTTTTGACAGTAGAGCCAGGAGTAATCCCTGAGCAACACCAGGTGTAACCCCTCTCCTTCAAAAAGAGCTGCAGTCAGCCAAAGTGTGTGTGTCAGTTGTTTTTAGTGTCAATCTCCACTTTATCCTCAAATCTCCAGGGAGTAAGCCCTGCAGATTTCTCTGGTGGTCTCCCAACTGAACTTGCCTGGAAAAAAATGATGGTTGGTAGAATAAATATCCAGAGAGATATTTTATGTCTGGGGAAACTGTAGACTCAGGAAGATGTCTCATGGTTTGAATTGGAGATGGGGAAAAGTGCTTAGTGTATAGTTGCTGCTCTTAGTTTTCTAATGCATCTTCCTCAGTGTGTTCCAGCTCACCTCCAGTTTTTTTGTTTGTTTGTTTTTATGGTTGTGTGTTTGGGGGGGCATACCTAGAAGCACCAAGGGGTTACTCCTGGCTCTGAAATATGAGATGCAGGGGATAGAATTGCATTTCCTGGGTCAGCCTCTTACAAGGCAAAAGCCCTACTGCTATGCTACCACTCCGGCCCCTCCCCTCCAGTTCTAAGATTTTCATAAGGTTTTCTTATCAATGTGGATGTGTTACTTGGTCTTTTGAGGAGACTGGGTCAAGGTATAAGTTTTCACTAGCTTGATGACATTAAAGTTGAAAATTTTTACGATAAATATTTTTCACAAGAAAATAGCTTATAGGTAAAAGGCATGCCTACCACATCATGTTGATAGTACTTTGAGTAAAAGGCTGTGATGGTACAGTACTTTCTTTCTTTTTTTATTTTTTTTTTGGGGGGCACACCCAGCGGTGCTCAGGGAATACTCCTGCTGTCTGCTCAGAAATAGCTCCTGGCAGGCACGGGGGACCATATGGGACACCGGGATTCGAACCAACCACCTTTGGTCCTGGATTGATTGCTTGCAAGGCAAACGCCGCTGTGCTATCTCTCCAGACCCCATGGTACAGTACTTTCATAGTTTTTGGTTAAGCTAGACAGGATACAGACATTGCTAAGTCATCATATTCATACACTTTTTTGCATTTGTATCATTTCTACCTATGAGCTGTTCTGACCTTGTCAATTCTGGGGAGTAAAACACTTCAGTCTTGATGTCTGTCAATAAATATCTGACATCTGATCCAGTTCCAACAGGGCATGACAAGGTCATGCTGTTTTACAACCATCCCTTCCTACAAATGATAATGACTATGGATTCAAAGAGATTGCTTTAGTGCATATGATGTACTAACAGAAATAGTGTATTCGACAGAAACTTATTAATCACTGTAGACTTATTTGCAGCAGATGATGGAACAAATCAGTAGGAATGCAGAGAGTATTTTTAAAAGACAGAAAAAGAAATAACTAATCTCAAAATAACCGATATTAAACTGTTCGTATGTGCTTCAAGTCTTACACATAGAGAAAACAGTTGCATCTAGTAAAACAGAAGCTTAATATCTAGCTTTTGTGGGTAAAACACTGAGCTTGCGTTATAACAGCTATAATAATTTCAGGAGATGTGGTAACTTGTAAAGAAACCCAAGTTGACAATGATAAATTTTGTAATAAATTTATGGTAAGTTTGGATGTGAGTGCCAACCAATTAAATGAGCAATCAAACTCCAAATAGAATTAGTTTCCTTTGAACTGCCAACTCCATGGAGAGCCCCATTACTTGGCAAAAACAGACAACTTACAGAATAGATTCATCAAAATATATTGTCTGGAACCAAATAAGAGCTGAGGTAGCAACTGTGTTTATTAAGAAAAGAAACCTAATTTGAAGTAAAGATCAACTATTAAGTTTTAAGTAAAATATGCTGAGAGTCAGAGGCAAGTTGAAAATAGCCAGAGGCAACAGAATATGGGAGTCCACAGGACTGAATTAAAAGTTTAGGAGATGGGGTAGTGAGAGGAAATGGAAATAATCAGTGCCTTTGGAACACTGATAGAAGGAAGCAAGAAGGCACTATGGAGGTCAATGTGGAAAGATTTATGTACACAACTGTCATGACCAGTCTTATAAATTACAGTATTTCATTTAAAAGTTTTTAGAAAGTAAATTTCTCATTGGAAATACAGAAGTGCAATATTTTTGTTCTAAATAAGACAAAACATGGGGCCAAGAAATAGTCCTGAGGTTAGAGAACTTGCCTTATCTGTGGCTGACCTATGTTTGATCCCTGGCATATCATCTAATCGGAAACCTGCCAGGAATGATCCCTGAGTACCGGGTCAGAAGTAAGCCCTGAACTCCACAGAGTGTGAGGCCAAAACCAAAATGAGAGCCCAGAAATTAAAATGTAAACTTATTACAGACTAAAAAGTTAGCATGACTAACATTAAAAAAAAGAAATGGGTAATGCTGAATTTTAAGGATCATAAACTAGTGAAGGACCCAGGACTATAGTCATCACTTTAGTTTTCTGATCTAAATCCTTTTCAGCCAATTAAAATGCTGGAGATTTTGACAGGAGTTCTCCAGATCTGAAACTTATTCTGACACCACAAAATAATTTCATCTATGAATGTAGCATATAAAAATGAAATAGATTTTAGTATATAAATTTTTATCTGAAGTCTTTTATCAATGTTAACATGATATGAATCACATTTGTAGCATTTTTAATCTAAGAAACCATATATTAAGTATGAACTTTTTATCAATGTGCCTGGGTTTCCTTAAAGTTGCTCTGCTAATTCATTTGATTTCTTTATATTACACATTCATATTTATTGATGGCAAACATTTTGCTTAGTATTTCACTGACTTGTGCTACTTTTCCATTGATTATTAGTATCTTATCTACTTAATTACACTTCACTTGATATGTTAGTAATTTCTACTTAATTTTCTTCCATGGAAGTGTCTGAAAACTGAAGCTTTAAGCCATTTTCATTGCTTCAGGATATGTTCTGCCTAGGAAAATTCATCTATTTTGAAAAGATAATATGTTCAGTGGAGAGAATAATTAGAAATCTTCCCTGTTCAACCTAATAAATATTTGCAATAGAAAAGCTTTAAGTAAATTCTTTGAATTTAAAATATATTAATATTGAATACATTGGTTAAAAAATCATTGCATAAGTGTAATTTTCTGAGATATTTTTTTTGCAATGGGGTATTTTAATAACATTTCCCACATTTGGACTGTGCTTTTATTAATAAATATTTATAAATAATGGGTAAATAAATGAATATATTCTGTTTAAACTGTGCAGAAACTGAAAAGCAATTAATTAAAAAGAAAGTTATACTTAAGCAGGATTAGTAATAAAGTAACAATATAACTCAAACTAGTTTAAAATAGCACCATTAATTCTTAAAATAACAATTTACAAATGAGTACTTTTCAGATACCAAGTGACAGAGGCCAGAAAGATCTTAGAGTTACTCACCTTGATTGCAACTAATGCAGGTTTATTCACCAGTAATTCTGAGCACAGCACAAGGTTCAAACAAGTAACTAGTTACATTATATTATTGCCAAGTCATAATTATAACAAAAGTACATTTAAACTCACATTTCATATTAACAACCTTTAAATTCAGATTATATTATAGAGTGTTAGCAAACAAGGGAAGATACTAAATCAGAACATATAGATGCAGGTAAGGGAGTCAAACACATTCATTCACTTTATTAGAAACACTCTTGGTGTTTGTATACCTATTTCTTATATATTTGTGTGTTTGTAAGGTAAAATTAGCTATATTGAAAATTGCCATATTTCAAACCTACGTGTATGAGCATGATATTTATTTGCAACTAAGCCTGACATAATCTGTTAGAAGTTATAAAGATATTCTTTAAGTGCCTTTAAAAATATTATTTCATGAATCTTTATTGGCTGTGGGAAGATTGCACTGGTGAAGGGGGATGTATATTTTTATGACTGAAATTAACTACAAACATGTTTGTAATCATGATGCTTAAATAAATATATTAATATATTAAAATAAATAAATAAAAGCAATTAATTTTTAAAAAGTAGGCTTGTTCTTTGCAGTCCTAAATTTTTAATAAAATAATCACTATGGTAAAGGTCTCCTGATATATATGTAAATATATATATATGTGTATATGCACAGATGTGTTCTAGCATATTAGACCATCTGATTAAGGGCATTTTGAACCTGGGGATTCCTATTTTATGATGAAAGCACAATTTTTTTTATAAAAATGTAAAATATTAAAAAGCTAATTTCACATTTGGCAATTAAGTCAACTTTTATTTAGTACATATGTAAAAAAAATCGCTCTTGAGCATTTTGTCATAATATAGGTCTCAGAATGTGGAGTGTATTTGTTCTATATTGATTAATATTAAGATAATGTCAAACATTTTGGCATTTAGTTTAGTAGGCTCAGTTCAGTTAAGATTTATTAAAGACTCCTAATTAGGTATTTGGAAATTTAAAAATGCAATCATGCCTTTTAATATTCTTAAGAGGACATCTAACATTACAAGTTTTAATTTCCCAATGTTTTACCTACAGGCTAACATTAAGGAAAATATATTTTTATTGTCTCTCAGTATTGTCACCAGTCTATCAGATCCTGAATTTTATTATTAATATCCCATTGTGACTTTTCTTTTTGTTTTGTTTTGTTTTTTTTTTGGTTTCTGGGTCACACCTGGCAGCTCTCAGGGGTTACTCTGGCTGGCTCTATGCTCAGAAATCGCTCCTAGCAGGCTCAGGGGACCACATGGGATGTTGGAATTCGAACCACTTTCCTTCTGCATGCAAGGCAAACACCCTGCATCCATGCCTTCTCGCATGCCCCTACCATTGTGATTTTTCAAAGTAAAGATAATGAAGCAACTAGAGTAAATCTGGAAAATATGTGTGACTGAAATATGTTTTTCTAAAAACATACCATAAAATTATTTTCGTTAAACTCTCTCAATATTAATCAGACCAACTGTGTGATTTTCCTTCATACTGGTTTTGTTCAGTTTTGTTAATATTACAATTAATCCTTGAAACATATCTGATTCGTGTCCCAAGTTCTTACATGACTACATACATTTGTGTAAATCATCTGAAACAAACACCCTTTCTAATTTGATCTGTTGTCATGATTGAAAATGACAAGTTGATATTTCTTTGTTCCTATAGTGATATAATTAAGATGCCCATGCTTTCTAATTAATCTAATCTAAATTGCCTTGACTATTAAGTAGCATAATAAAATAAATACATAGTTTTTTCTTATCTTTGTGATTAGTAAAGAGCATGAATTTTGCCAAGTTTGAAACAACTCAATGTTTATTTGCATATTTAGATTCCTATTCAAGCCAGACTCTTTTGTCAAATCTCATCTATCACTTTATTATACTTGAGTATTAGCAGTGTATTGAGAATATAGTATAATAAATAGTGATTTATCATTTTGAATTATAATAAATTTAATACATGGCATCGCATGTATGTGTTTCTAATATATTTAAAACCATTTATTTAAAATTTATATATGGCATTCTTAGGGAGATATATAAAAGAAACAAACATAAACAAAGGGACGAAATCAAAGTAGAACGTTCTGACTGCTGAAAAAAACATGAATTTAGAGAAACTGAGAAATAGTCTGGTTAATAAAGATCTTGCTTTGCATGTGATCAACTAGGGGTTTAATCTCAGCACCCAATATACTAACTGATCTCTGGAGTCATCACTGAGCTCAGAGCCATGAAAAAGGCTTGACAAACCCTAATGTATTTGGAAAACAAATGGGAGCTGGGTTGAGAGCACAATGGTAGGGCGTATGCCTACACGGGACGGAACCAAATTCTATCCCTGGCATCCCATTGGTCCTCCAAGCCTGCACGGAGCTATTTCTGAGCACAGAGCCAAGAGTAACCTCTGAGAACTGCCGGGTGTGGCCCAACCTCTCCCCCTCCCAAGAGAAAACAAACAAACAAACCAAAAGCTCAGAAACCTTCTCCACAGGCTAAAATTCCAAGATGTTCTATAGTATGAAAAAACATTTATTCTCAACAGATCAGATAAATGATTAGTATCCAAGATATGCATAGCATTTACATAGAGAAACAAAATATTTTAAAGATCTGTAAAAATGTGAAGAAGAAATGAACAAATACTGTACAAAGGAAGAATGTAGCTAAGAAACTTTAAAAAAGTAAGAGTAAGTGTCCGTGTTGTACAAGTATTCACCATCACTTGTTATCAGAAAAAGCAAAATAAAGAAGACCATGAGATGACATTTTTAACTCAGTGAGAATGACAATATTGAAAAAAAAACTGAAACCAATCTGTTTTGTTAGATGTGTAAAAATAACTTTCTTTTGCTGCTTTTGAAAATGTCTGGTATAACACAGAATGTTCAAAAAACAGTATGGATATTTCTCAGTAATGTAATAGAGCACCCATATGACCCAGCAATTCTACCTCGGGTATCTACTGTCAATACACAAAAATATTCATTTGAAAGGACATATGCACATCACTGACGCTCTAGTACTACCCAGGATATTAAATCAATCCAGTTAATGGACAGATGAATGGAGAGTAACCGGGTAGGAAATCTTTTGCCTCTATCTAATATAATAAAAAAAGGCATCATAAGGAGAAAAATTGGAAGGTAGAATATTAATAGCTTGTCCTATTTATTTTAGGTACAATGGTAGGACTTCTATATTTTCATTGTAATGATTTATATAACAGATATTGAAATGTTCAATGAACTTACTAGATTATAATGTTTCTAGCAAAAATGCATATTTAATATTCAAGAAGAAAACTAAGTTCATAAGTATATATATACCTAGAAACTTGAACTTCAAATTAACTTATAGACTAATTAAAAAATTCAGAGTTGAAGAGATTTTAGAAAACCGTAAACTGTTTTCTCCGAATATTTCGCTCCATCATTATAGACAAAATCAGTACTTTATGTCTTCTGGTATATGTCACAAATTATTTTTAGAAATGACAACTCAAAAGTATAGACTAAAGTGAGGTTTATTTTGAGTGGTTAATTCATATTTAATTTGTCAGCAAAGTAATTTAGTAAGGAAACTAAAAAGGCAAAGTCCATTAAGCAACATTAAAATATAGCTCTATCATCTTCAAAAATAACTGTCCTGACTTTCACTGAGTGTGTTCAAATCTGATAATAAATAATTGCACTCCTATAAAAATATAAATTTAATTATTTGACTCATGGTAATAATAAAGTCATAGTACATGATAAAAATGCTACCAGCCACCCTTTAAAAACAGTGACTAAACTCATTAATGTTCCAACCAAAAATATATAGGCTATGTAAAATTAGCTCAATTAATATCAATTGTTTCTAGTAAAACATTCCAATATAATGCTTTGTTAATGTTTTGTTACATAACATAGAATAAACTTTGTATTATGATGCTCATATTTTCTCTATTTCATAAACCTTTAAAATTCTTTTTAAAAATAACAGTATTGAATTAATTTTTAAAATATTTCATGTATTTAATACAGCATTCCTTCTTTAAAAACATAATCTCATTTACATATGCTTTTCATTAATTGTATTCCTTCTCTTATATTTAAATTTAGTATTTTAATTGTATCTCCTATCACACATTAGAGCTATAACTGCATTACCAAAAGTACAAGCTATGCATGTTTATCCTTATACAACTAAAGACTACCAGAAATCAGTCCCTTTAAAAAGATTTCTAATGAAAATTAGTCATTTCTAATTACATGGAAGGAGAGACTTACACTTTTAAATTTCTTTGCAAAGCTATTTTAAGAACTGACTTTTTCCCCTTATCTGTGGTATATAAAATAAGAAGACAAGAGAATAAAAGGTGTCAAATGATGATGAGGCCTAGACCCTGGGTTTTAGAAATGAGAATACCACTGGCAAAGAAATGGTTGTTTCTATGGGGTGGACAGTGAAGAGCAATGAGTTTGACTGTTGTTCAAGGGAACTTACTATTCAAGGAATACCTTGAAATATTGTTCAATGATTTTTCTTAAAAATCTTGACATCTTTAGCATTTTAGAGGTGAAATAATGATGTATATCAAAACCATTAAAGCCAATGCTATTATAAGCTGGGTGCAAATAGTAAGGCATCTGCTTTGCCAGCAATAGCCTAGGAAGGACTTCAGTTTAATCCCTTGGTATCCTATATTGTCCCCCAAGCCAGGAGCAATTTCTGAGTGCATAGCCTGAACCCATCAGTTGTGGCCCAAAAACTAAAAATAAATAAATAAAATAAAATTTAAAAAGTTAAAGCCAGCTATTATAAGTATGTGAACCAAACTAAGAGGAAATATTTTTTTAATTTAAAATTTAAGCTTAAAAGGGAATTTTTTTTTTTAATAAGACAGAATGATATGAGAGAGAGGATAATTTGTTTTATTTTGGACTCAAATTAATTGGTGCTCAGAGGCTATTCCAATCTCTATGTTCAGAAATAATTCCTGGTAGTGCTCAAAAATTCATGGAATTAAATACAGAGCCAGTGGCATATAAGGCATTTACCTTATCTCCTTTACTATCTGCCCAACTCTCAAATCTTTGGTCATCTATAGAGATATTGAAACTGACGGTGAATTTTTAACTAGAGCATCAAATGTCCAAGACTGCTTTGTAAAATATTTCATTTCTGGTTATATATGTTTAGAGCTAAGTATATATTAACTTGAATTAAAATCATTCTGCAATTCAGTAGGAATTAATTAAATTTTCCCTTCCACTCACTAAACTCATAAAGTTAAAATCTATTTTAATTTTCTTTTTCAAGTCTTTCTCACATTTTCTCAATCTTTTTTTCTTGATCTCCATCTTCCACTGTACACAAAAATAATTAATAATGTACTCAATATTAGACCTGAATCCATAAAATTCAAAGAAAAATATTGGTAAAACTCTCCATAATACTTGAAGTCACTTGTCAGGAAAAATGTAAAGAAGCAAAGTTTAGGACCAGAAAGATAGCATAGTGGGTATGGTGCTTTTCTTCTCTGCATCCAACACAGATTAGGTCCATGGTGACATCAAAAAAAGGTCCCCTTATCATCAACGTGAGTGATATTTAAATGTAAAGTCAGAAGTAACCCCCAAGTACTGCCTGTGTGGTCACAAAACAAACATGTAAAGGCAACTATATAAAACTGAGAAGATTCCATTCTATGAAAATGATGGTGACTAAAAATGTAATATTCTACTTATTATAAGAAACTATTTTCTCAGAACACATCTCACAGAGGGTTAATATCCAAGATATATAGAGCACTCACAAAATGTAACAAGAAGATGACAAATTATTTTGTTTTTGTAAATGTAGGAACTTTAAACATAATGTTCCTTAATTTTTAAATAAGTGAGGCACATTAGCACTACATCACATAAACAGGAGATGGAGGAATACACATTCAAAGACTAATTTATTCTCAGATTCTAGAGAAAGGGTCATTAGATTGGAATTTGAATTACAAAGGAAATCTTTACAAAAATGGTTGTGGTGCTGCATATGCACCTAAAGTTGAAATGAAACATTTCTTTTTAGGGGGGAATGAAACCAAAGCACAGTGACATTTGTTGGATCCCAGGCATGACCCTCTAATTTTTTGTTTATTTATTTTAGTTTGTTACCATACAGGACTGTGCTCAGGGGTTAGGATTACTCTTAGCTCTGGTTCCAGGAATCATTTCTGGTGGGATTTGGTGATCTTCTGGGTTACCAAGGATTGAACCTGGGTGGGTCTCTTGCAAAGCAAATGTCCTACTCACTGTTGTATTGCTCTAATCTCCTCGGATGTAGTTTTTTTTTTTTTTTTCAGTTGTATCATCTTGAGATTGAGTTTGTTGATGTTCGAGTTTCAGTCATACAATGTTCCAACATCCATCCCTCACCAGTTCCCACCACCAACGTCCCCAATTTCTATACTGTATGTCACCCACTATCCCCCAACCCATGTCTGTCTGTGTGGCAGACAATGTTATCTCTCTATTTTATAATCACTTTTTTTTTCACTTGCAGACACGGTATTTGCAATACTTGGTAAGAAATTTTTTATATGAAATGAAAATATTTCAAAATCCAGAATTACTTTATGGTGAGAAATACATGACACAATATTATTGATGAATTGACCTGTACATTTTAGCCACCTATGGTATCAAATTATTATCACAGAGATTTATTTAAAAAATCCTTTATCAAAGGCCAGACAAATCAATCAGCATTGGAGTAACTTCCTGAACAAGTACTTTATGTGAAATCCAGAGTTTTCTTGCGAGCACTGTAATCATAAGATATAATAACAGTCCCAAATTAACTCTACACTGTTAAAACACAATATTCTCTACTAATTATAATATAAAATCACTAATAAACAATAACATATAATCAGATCTAAAGTTATTATCATTTTACTCTCCTTAGAGATTTTATTCCCTGAAAGATTTGATATGAGAGTAAGGTTGTTAACAATTTTTTCAAGTTCTAGATTACCACTAGAATTCTCTTTGCTATCTTTTTTTTTCTATTATAAGTATTCCTAATATTAGTTCCATTGAACTAAAATTAGTTCAATGGAATTCATTCACAATTGATTTCTATGTATTTATATAATTCAATGTAGTAAACATTAAATCTAGAAGGAGTAAAATTTCTGGGTCTAACTAGAGGGCCCAAACTGTTGAATAAAGAATTTGAGAATGGGCAAAAGCTTCAATCATTAGCTATGTTAACATTTACTTTATATCAGTGTTATTAATCCCAGTGTCTATTAAATGTCAATGAAATTCCAGATTGCCTCCAATTGGAGTTTATTGACATTTTTCTAACAAATTAATATAAACTTGGTTTTGCTTAGCTGTTGGTGGTTCTGGGAAATCATATGTTAACTTAATTCAAGTATATATATATATATATATATGTATATATACATATATATGGGGAAAATGTTGAAGTACTAGTAAACTAATTTAGATAAATCTATGTTCTTGCATTTAATTATAGATTTATATATAGGTTTTTATTTTTTTTTATAATAATTTTTATTTTGAGCAAAGTGGGTTACATATCTTTCACAGTAATATTTTAAGTGCATATTAATATTGAGTCAGGGGAATTCCCACCACCAAAGTTGTCCTCCCCTCACCCCTAATTTTTGCATGTAAAGAAAGCTCTTGTTGACAATAATATTTTAGGTACATGATAACTTAATATCAGGGGGATTCCCTTCACTGAATTGTTCTCCCTACACCTCCGTTCCCATCCTACCTCCCATATCTACCTCCCTCAGTCCCAAGCCTGCAAGAGTACTTGGTCTCCTCTGTGCCTAACTTGCTACCCAGTGGTCTTACACCTGTGTGGACTTGATAGCTCCCTTATTTCCTCCTGTAACTGGGGGTCGGGACTAGATAGATCAAGTTACATGGTTTTGTTTAAAGAAGGGAAAAGT